>JADRCD010217695.1:0-32500 GCA_019843815.1 Montemys delectorum | reverse complement strand
GCACAGTAGGAGCACTAGGACTGCAGGTGCACCACCTCACAGTAGGAGCACTGGGACAACAGGTGCACACCACGGCATCCAGGTTTTCCTTTATTTCTATAAGAAACCAGGTAATTTGTTGAGAAAAGCTTGTGACATTCTGGATCCAGCTTATTTTCCTTTATGTTGGGTAATGTGTTTCTTGCCATGACCCACAGAGCTTTCACTTGACAGGGGAGCAATGGAGAATAAGAAACAACAGAAGCATATCCAACAAGGCTGGGGTTGAGTGGCCAATGCACCCTGATGAGGATGCACCAGCAGTCCTGACACTCAGCATATATATCATCTAAGTTGAATGAGAAGGCAGGTTTATTACATACTGCTCAGAGTGGAAGAGCGACATGTCTCAGTGGAGGGTGGGAGGGTTAGTCATCCAAGAAGAGGAAGCCGTGGCTCACACTTTTCTGCGCACTGTCAACACTCCCATACCTGTGGGTCTGAATGTTGGGTCCTTAATGTGGCTGTGCTCCTGTCCACAATATGCATTCACCCCGACGGCATCCGCTCCCCACTCGGTGTGTCCCACCTACATTACACGAAATTTGTATTACACGGAAAACGGTAGGAGGGTGGAGAGATGGCTCAGGGTCGGGAGCTCCTGCTGATCCGTGAGGACCAGAGTTCCGATGCTCTCAGCTACCCAAACTCTCGAGGGTCTGACACACTCTCCTGGCCTCTGTGGCCAACCACATGAGTGTTCACATCCACACATGTTCACACATGCATACACATGTAAATCCTTAAAAAAAAAAAAAAAAAAAAAAAAAAAGGAAATGGTAGTGCTCACTGAGGACCAGACTTGATTCAGAGTGGATGGTTTTTTTAGCCCTGTATGCTTCCTGCTGGCCACACTCGGGCCAGACTTGATGGTCTCTCTGTAGTGTTAGCGGTAACAGTCACGTGCTGGCTAGATTGCATCAGAGGCTGACAAATGGGAAGTGGGTTTCAGTCCCTTCTGCACTGCTTAGCTGAGTGACCGACAAAGGTCAGAAACTCAGAAACACAAGTCTGTGCTTGTGTTGAGGTATAATTCACACAAGAAAAAGAAATTGTGTGGGGCGCTTGGTTTTAGTTTGAGACCAGGTCTTACAGTGTAGCCCAGCCTGGCCTGTAGCTCAGTATGGAGCTCGGGCTAGGCTCAGAATCTTGATGATCTTCCCACCTCAGCTTCATGAGTGCTGCTCCTATAGATTTGCCCAGAATAGAAGCCTGTCCAGTTTGGATCCGGCATTGCAAGCTTGATTGGAGGGCTGACTTCTGGTGTTATTTGACTTTGTTTTCTAATTCAGAGTCCACACAGTGCACCGGCTCTCACTCTCTCCAAAGCCCTCTGCACCAGAAGCACGCACTCTTAGGTGACGCTCGCCTTTATATTTTACCTACATGTTTACCTTTTAAAGGTCTCTAGATAGTTTCTTAACTATGTAGCCCAGGCTGGTCCCAATTCTCAGTCCTCCTCTCTCTACTGTTTAGATGCTAGATAGGAACACAGGCTGGCCTTGAATTCAGTCTAGCCCTGATAGGTTGGTCTTTGTGCCTCACGTTCCTGAGTGGCCTGCACCACCACCCTGGGCCAGCCTGTGCCACCACCTGGGATCAGCCTGGCCTTGCTGGTGCACACTGCAGTGGCTAGCCTCTTGCCTCTGCCTGCTTATATATTGCTAGGGTACCTTGGTAGAGTGTGCCATCTGGGCCTGCTGGGTCACAGCGCTCATCTGAGGGTTTAGCTCTGCGTTCTCTTTTTGAATGTCTCCTTGTGGCTTTGACTTTGCGCTGGCTGCTGTTTTACTGTCCCTCTGAAGCAGCAGAACCTAGACTAACTTGCCTCTTGTTTGAATTCCAGCAAATCACTTTACGAATACTCCAAGGACTTTGTTGTGTCGCTTATCCTAGGAATGGATGTGATCCCCAGGTCGGTGTGCCTCGGTTGGCCCATGGGGTCGGGGCTTTTGTCAACACCGAGTGCTGAGCTCAGTCTGCTCTCTGCCTAACAGGTTAAGTGTGGCCAACATGGAGGATCTCAAGAGGAGGATCCTGCGAGTGATCGCTAACTGCAATAAGCCGAAGGTAAGTGCTCAGCCAGGAGGAGACATGCAGGAGGGGCCACACAGAGGCAGGCAGAGCAGCTCACAGCCACAGCCTCTTGGCCCAGCACACTTCCTGCTCTGTGCCTTCTGCCTTCTGAACAGATCTTTGTGTGGGATTCTGTCTGAGATGCAGAATGACAGTTAGGAAATGCTGCTGCCCAACCTGCTGTGACCGTCTTCCCAGGGCTTCAGTGCTCCCAGGCTTGGACAAAGGCTGACACATACAGACTATGAGAGGTCCTAGGGCCAGCTTGCTTGCCAAACTGTCTGACCAGCATTCAGTCCTCGTGGTCGGGGGAGAACCTCCCTCCAGTCTTCATCTCCACACACATACAAATAACTTTAAAAAAGAAAAACGTAATAAAAAGTTTTAATGGCAGAGGCTTGGGAGTGTGCTCAGTGGTAGAACACTTCCTTACCATTCAAGAGACTCTAGGTTCAAACCCACACCCACAGGAAAAGGGAGAAAGTACATTAACCAACAGAGGCTGATAGCCATGAGGCAGAGCAACAGTTAGCGTTGGCCTATAATCCCAGCACCTGGGAGACTGAGGTAGGACTGCCAAAAATGTGAGGCTGGGCGGAGGAAAAGGAAGCTAAGGAGGGGGCGGGGCTAGTGCTCAGTAGTAGATCAGTGGCCTAGCATGCAAGAGTCCCCAGTTTTGTTGCCATTGGGGTAGTTTCAAAAAGGGGAGGGAGGGAGGCCCGGCAAGACAGCCTAGTGGGTAAGCTGTGTGGCACCAAACCCCAGTCTGAGGACAGCCCTTGGAACTCAGCGGGTGGAGGAGACAGCCAGGTCCCACGATTTGTCCTCTGACCCTCCACCCCCGCCGCACACATGTGCCACGCCAACCATAGAAACACATAAAATAAATGTGATTAAAACCCAATATTCTAAAGACGAGATCAGTATCCAAGGGAGTTTTGACAGTATTCAGAACACTCCGCCCAAGCGTTTCGCCTGCATCTCAGCTGTAGAGCTCTTATTCTCTGCCCTTTAAAAACCGCTGTTGCTAACCAGAAAAGTTAATATTCGCTTCTTACCATCTAAGGTTTTTTGTTTTGTTTGTTTTTCCTGTTTTTGAGACAGGGTTTCTCTGTGTAGCACTGGCTGTCCTGGAACTCACTCTGTAGAGAGGATAGACTGGAACTCAGAGATCAGCTTGCCCCTACCTCCTGAGTACTGTCTCAGGTATCCTGGGCTGGCCTTGAACTATATAGCTGTTGACCACGAACTTCTGCCTCTACCTCCCAAGTGCTGAATTATAGGTGTGCACTACCACCCCTGGTTTTATATGGTGCAAAGGATGGAATTCAAGGCTTTCTTGTTAATAGTTTTTAGAAAGTAGCACCTGTCTCCTGGGGTGCAGCTAGCTCAGTGATAGAGTATAGTCTTAGTATGTATACGTCTTAGCTCTGGGATCTCACACACACACACACACACACACACATCATACATATATATTTTTTTTTCAATACACATATGATTTGGGTTTTGGCTATTGCTCCAAGTATGATGGTTGTGGTAGAACAGGCTGCGCCCTGAGGGCTGTCACCCAGCGCGCAGGACCAACGTAGTCCTTGGGTCTCGCCTTTCAGTACAAGATCTTGCTGCACGGCTGTTGGTACGGACTGTTTGGAGGAAGCCCTGATAACTTTCCAACTGAACTGGATGAGGGCAGTCAGGGAGTCCTGACTCAGCCTCTTCTCGGGGAGCAGACTCTTCTAACACGATACTCCCCAGGCTACTGCTCCGGCGACTCCCCACTGGACTCCCCCACCAAGTACCCCACTCTGTACCCACCTGGCAGGATCATCCACCTGGAAGAGGAGGGTGGTTCAGGGAGGTGAGTATAGCCACACGAGTGAGTCATGCCCATGCACTGCAGGCGACTGCAGTCTGACCCAACTGGCCTCACTAACGGATACTCTCTTCTGTTCAAGGTTTGGCTGCTGTTCTGCTGCCCAGTACAGAGCGAGGTGGGCACATGAAGCAGAATTCAGTAAGATCCTGATAGGCCCAAAGATGGTGATTGACCACATGCCAGACATCGTGACTCGGGCCCTGGACAGAGTGGTTGCTGACAGAACAGCCTGTGTCTCCTGCCCAGGGCAAGTCAGCTCTACTGAACACTGACCAGCACAATGGACTTGCATTTTGTGGGAGGTTCTTTTGTTGTTTTTGGTTTTTTGTCTTTTTCTTAGGACTGATTGACTGTGAGTGGCTTCTGTGAGGCTGGTATGCTATCTGTCCATCAACAGTAACCTGAGGGGTCCCGCAAAAATGGACACCAATATGACCATACAATTTATACAACCTTTTCTTTTTCTTTTTTTGATTGTTTTGGTTTTCCAAGACAGGGTTTCTTTGTGTAGCCCTGGCTGTCCTGGAACTCACCCTGTAGACCAGGCTGGCCTCAAACCCAGAACTGCCTGCCTCTACATTTGAGCACTAGGACTAACAGCATGGGCCATCACTGCCTGGTCTATGGAACCATTTTTAACCACAGTATTAACGGGATCCGGAGTTGGGAACATTCATAGGTGTTGGGACTTGTAGACCAGCCCATGGCACAAGCCACCTAAGAAGTCTACATCTGGAGACCCTCCGGGTCTGCAGTGCCCCCACTCCTGATAGGATCCTATCCTGTTTACATGAGTCTGAACTTTAAGGCAACAGATGTGCACTTTATATTTACCTGCATTTTTCCGGGGTCACTAGGACAGCCTGAGCTGCTTCTGAGCCCGGCACTGCAGCTCCTCCCTCATGTATACATGAGCTGATCACTAACTCTTATGTATGCTTAATTCTCACATTATCCTACCTCTGAGCCAGGTGGTAGGCTCAGGGGAATTTAAAAAAAATAAAAGTAGTTGGTATACCATCAAGTGCCTGCAAGGAAGGTGTATATTCCTGGGAGCCAGGAACTTGCTGAGTTCTAATGTGCCATTTCCCTGTGTCAGCCAGGATGCTGGGATTACAAGCATGTACCATGGTACCCAGGGGTAGTAAGTTTTTGCTTTCCCACTCTAAACCAAGTTGTCTTGTCACTCTGGTTTCTAAGAACTGCACATATTACAGAATCCACCAAGCACAGATCACAATTTGAAAAAAAAAAAAAAATCCAGAAAACAAAAAGCCAAGTGTGGTAGTGACTTGGGGCTGTCATCTCCACCACTCAGATGGGGGCACTGGAGGTCCCAACTACTTTAAAGGATCCACGCTATCTTTTGCTACTCGAGATGTCTCCAAACAAAACTCCAGAAGGGGGCAAGTAAGATGGAAGGGGACCTTACTCGAGATGTCTCCAAACAAAACTCCAGAAGGGGGCAAGTAAGATGGAAGGGGACCTTACACGATGTATTAATAAACACTTGAGTCCCAGCATTCAGAGCAGAGTCAGACTGTTCTCTGTGAGCTCATGCACAGCCTACTCCACACACAGTGAGTTCTAGGCCAACCAGAATAACCACAAAAATAACAGTGGTCAGAAAATCTGAAGGGAAATCCCAGGAACCTGGATTTAAGGTGAAAGCCCTCAGAGACAGTTTGTCACGTTGTGTAGGCCCTAGAGTTATGTAGGGTATAAAGACTTGATGGTCACATGATCCTGACACCTAGCAAAATGCAAACTGATGAAATCTTAAAATATGCTATTTTTTAACAAGAGATGGCTTGGCTAGTAAGTGTCATACAAGTGTGAGGACCTGGGTTTAAATTGGCTGGAGAGGGGATGATAAGGGGCTCCCTCGGTGGATCAAGAGCTGTGGCTGAACGTTGTGGTTGAAGGTGCATGTCAGAATTTAGACTAGGAAATGGTACAAATTCTAGTCACAGCACTAGGGAGTTTGAGGGTAGCCTGATCTATATCCTACGGAGGGATATGCGTGTTTTATTTAAAGATTCAGAGTACAAGAATCACCAATGAAAGCTAGCCCTAACTGGCCACGTAACAGTGGTGGAGATGGGGCCCATCCTGCTAAGCCCTGCAGCTCAGCTTCCTCCATCTGTAGCACTCAATCCTGGCACACCGCAAAGACACATGTTCAGGCTAATATACCCCACTGTGGGGATCCCCACACAAGCACCTCACAACAGCTCAACAAGAGTGATCAAACCAACCCCACCCAAGTGTGGCTGTGGGCTCGCCTACCCTGTTCCCTGAAGGCGGCACCCCCCTTCATCCCTCCAGTGTGAAAAGCACATCCCCAGCGATCCAGGGTTTTGAAGTGAGCCAAGCACACCAAGAGCTTGTCAAGTTCCAAAAACACAAGCATGACCAGTTGTATGATTCAAGGATTTATTAAGTCATACATGCAAAACATACTGCTAACTGCATTAGCAAAAGATCAATGTAAAAACACTCCACAATTCTGCAACTGTCAATTGAAAAAAGTTTGTTCTAGTGGTTGAAAGGCCCAACACTGTATTCTTGCCAGTGAGTTAGGTTGTACAGAACAGCGTTAGCACTAGCAGTTGACAGAACCTCACAGACCCAAAGGAACATCTCTAGGCAGAGCCACGACGGGAAGTGTATGTCCATGTGGGTGAGGTCTAGAGGGGCAGCATTAGTCACGTGACAGTGTTGGTACTCTGGCAAGACAGTGATGTTTAGAAGGTTCATAGTTTAAGAATATCTAAAATAGTTTTAAAAACTGTAAAGCTGCAACACATGATTTTTACACCTAGTTACTAGAAAACTAAGGAAAGCACTAATTAGCTTTGAGTAAAGTAAGGTGAAAACAGGAACGCACTGCTACTAATCTACCAAAAAAAAAATTCTCCGAATGCATTATCAGAAAGATCTTATAGTACAGGTCAGACATATTGCTCGTTAAGAAGGGAGTCCTAAAGAAAAGCACTTGCTAAGTTAGCAACTGTGAGGATGGCCAGTTTAATTATGGACTCAACGCCCCATCTGGGGAGGGACGGCAGTGTGTGGGGGAGGAAAAGCTCAAAAGACACTGATACGATTGGCCATTTGTCACCTACTGTTTGACAGAAATTAACCGTTAAAAAGCTTTACCCGTGACACTTTTATTCAGTTGAATCACTCCATGTGCAATGTAGTGTAAAGTAATCTCTACTTCATATTAGTCAAAATACTGTCTGTCTCCTTTGATCATGTCGTGTTTCACACACTCCACCCAGCACACCCACGACTAGGAACAGAATACTTCATTAGAGGCAACACAGGAACCAGAGTTGTGTTCAAAGTCTGCAAAAGCTAGTCAACTGGTATTTTAGAAAACTCACTATGAAATCAAAGAGCTGAGCTGTTACACTCATCTTTGTGACGTACAGTACAAAGTTACATAATGAACATGGGCTGATAAGTTACAGGTGCGTTACATGGCAACGTATCATTAAGGAGGCTGTGCTGTCACACGGGCTGGGAACTACGGAAGGGTCTGCGCCCAATTCCAGAAGCTGCAGTCTTTCTAAGGACAGAAGTCTCTCGGCAGCTCAGTGCTTAAGTGTTCTCAGCACAACGCAACTTAGTTCAGAAGGTATTTTGGCAATTCTTAATCTGAGCAAGAATAGGGGATTTTGAAAAATAAGGCTTTAAGAAGGCTTTGTCATTTTAGGGCTGAATTTTAATAGACTGTAAGTTGGAATTCTTACATTTAAAACAGAACCTTAAAATTATTGAATGGTTCATTGGTTCAAAATGGTTTTATGGAAAAATTAATCTGTAACAAAAACTTGGCATCAAATGCGAAGGCTCCACCGTTTTTTTTTTTGTTGTTGTTGTTGTTGTTTTTGAGCAAAGCGTACAAAGGTTCCAGGGACAGGACCAAGAACGAGGGGCTCAGACATTTACAACAACAGGCATTTTCTCTTCCTCTTCTTGACAGGAGGTGGACAGAGAACCGCTCGGATAGCTTCATCAAACACTGTCTTGAGTCCTCGCTGTGTGAGTGCTGAGCATTCCAGGTATTTGACAGCACCTAGAAAAGACAGCCACAGGCAATGACAGATACTCCACAGAACAAAGAAGGCTCCACAGGACACCCCAGCTGAGTCAGCATGGCGTGGCTCAGCAGCCAACTCCCACACCAACACTAAGGCTAGCAAAGGCCTGGCTTGGCTGGTTGCCCAAAGCAGAGACCCCAAGAAGGAGAAACTTCCCTCTCTCAGGTGGACTGCAGCTGCCTGGCATCAGGACTGCAAGGCACACACAGAAATGAGGGTTTCATACCGATCTCTTTCGCCATGGCCAGCCCCTGCGGGTAGGTGATGGGCGTCAGCTTCTTCTCCTTCAGCTTCTCAATTGTGTCCTTATCATCCCTAAGATCAAGCTTCGTCCCCACTAGGATGATGGGAGTATTGGGACAGTGGTGTCGAACTTCAGGATACCACTACATGTGAAGGAAGAAACAAGTGAAGTCCCTCTTCTGTTCTGACTTCCTTCACACAGTTTGTGCTTACATGCAGTGAGCACCAACCCTCCAGCCACAGCCAGCCCCACAGAGCGTCCCTGCCTTCTACTCAAGCCTTAACCACAGGTACTCTGGCTAGCCAGGCCCCAAGACAGGACAACACAACAGACTCCACCTGACAAGGACCAAGGAAAGGAGATAAGGAAGACACAATGGAAAGTATCCCGATTTTGTTTTCAGGGAAATAAATCTAACTTATAGGATCGCCCTAGAAAACTCACCATCCACACAGGGACCCATACCTAAAGCCACAGACTTAAAAATGGCCCATTCCTCAATAGAGTTATTAAAGCCAAGTTAAACAACTTCAAGTTCCATGCGGTGGATGACATTCATTTTACTTTTTAGTATTTCTGGGACTGACATTACCCAGCAGTCTTCTGTAAGTCCCACTTACCTTTGCACGGACATTTTCAAATGATGCAGGACTCACAAGGGAAAAGCAAATTAAGAACACATCCTAGAGAAAGGAAACACAAGGCACCATGTAGAGGACAATCGTAAACTGTCAGAGCATTCTGCCTAAGGCTGCTGCTACCTGCAACTAGGTCCTCACTGCTCCCTACTTACCCTTCTAGTTGGCCAGATGACTCCAAAACCATTACCAGGCCTGCCTTTTTGAGAAAGGGAAAGTGGAAGAAGAAACTGCTGGAAGCTGTTTGATGCTAGGGAGGTATCAAATCACATTCCCAGGAGGCCTTTCTAATCATGCCCAACTGGAAACCTAATTATCTGTTATCAACACAAATTCTTCTGAACATCATGGTCTCTCTCAGGCTCATGAATGCAGAGTCAATGTAAATACATCATCTAACAAGACACGCTTTTCATTAAGCCCCACATGCACACTAAGTGCAAGCCTTCCTTGCGTCTCTATCGTCAATCAGTCAGCTTGTCACTGTCCCTGGCACAAAACGGATTTCAAGAGTTTGCTCCCCAGCCTTCCAGCCGGGTAGGGAACTCAGTGTGCCATCTCCCAACAGACAAGTATCAACCACCGCACCAGCTCTGTCCCATCTTCCCAAGCACAGCCAAAGGCCTCTGGGAAAGCTGCCCCAGTGTTTCTGTGGCCCCAAAGAACGCAAGGACAAGCAATGCAAGAGTGCTTACATCAAGAGAAACTGCCAGCTGAATATAAAATATCTGAGGTTTCTTCCTGTTATCACACATAAAGTAAAATTCAGATATTTACCTGTATAAAATTCTGCCCAAGAGTTTCTAAAATGTTAGGCCTATCAAGACATAGTCCTAGAAAGGGCAACTATGCTATTTTGTGAAATGAATATAGTTCCCAAGCTAGCACCTTAAACCATCCAGCTGGTATCTTGTACCTGAAAAGGAAAGAAACATCCCACACAACAGCTTTTTATAAACAATTGTTTACTTCAATGCTGGCGCATGCACAAGCCTATCAGAGAATCACCGGGCCTCCCAAGCATCCAAGTTGATTCCAAACCCTCTCAAAGCACAGTTGGGTTAGCTCACCAGCGCTGCGCAGCCACCCCCACAGCACACCACACAGAACACCAGAATCAGAGAAGAGGCCCTGGGAGTGGTTAGTCTGGCTCAGCGAGAAGGCACCCACATGAGCACCAGGTGGACCCTTCACACCTGCACCTCCAACCATCCCAGAGAGGGGCTTCCCTTCACATGGGAGGAGGGGAGCAAGCAGTTCATCGACCACTTTATAATCCACTGGCAGTGAACAGTCACAGCCCAGTGAAAGCTCATTTCATCAAGAGCAGCCTCTCCCGAGTGAATCAGAGAGGAAACACTCAGGGAACCTGAGGCTCAACAGTGTTCCTGGAGACTCAGTGAGATGAGAGAAGAGACAAAGCTTGAGGCTGAGGTCGACTCAAAGTCTTACATACGGCAATCGGCTTGTCTCTGCCCCTGGAGGTTCTATCTTTACCACATGTGTCTCCAACCTAGTAATGCAGGAGAACTTTGCTTGAGTTCAGTACAAACTAAGAAATACAAAATCAATATAACCTGTTAGTTTTCATCAGAAGTTTGTCTCAGCCCTCCTGAGGAATCCAAAGCTGCGCAACCATGTAATTCATTTTAGAACCTGAGAGCCACACATTGTAACTCCATGAAGCTGGAGGCTAAGGGGCTGTCTGTCCCCTACAGTTCAATAAGGAAGTCAAGGGAATGAATGCCCAACGGCCTGCCACCATGACACTCCCACACTTGCCAGAATTTAATACCCCACAGAGCTCAATGTTCAGAAAGTGGCCTGACATACTGACAAGATCTTCAAAGAACTCCACCGTTCTCAGAGATAAGCCAAAGGAAGCCTCAAAGACAGGTGAGGCACCTGCCTACAGGCACAGTGAGGCTTTCCAGAACAGAGCCAGCGGGTAGGCTCCCAGCCCCAGCTCCAAAGACAGGTGAGGCACCTGCCTACAGGCACAGTGAAGTTTTCCAGAACAGAGCCAATGGGCAGGCTCCTAGCCCCGGCTCTGGGAGTGAGGAGTGGACTGAGACTAAAGTGAGTTCCTGAAATGAACTAAGGTCCCTTGGTGAGTTGCAAAGGCCACCACTTGGTCGTTAACTCTAGAAGTGACAACCTTTTCCATTTTCATCATGATACTTTCCACTTGTTCCTATGCTAAGTAAAAATTGACAAGCTTATTACTCTCCCAAGATGAAACCCCAGAAACTCTAAAAAAAAAAAAAAAAAGCATGGAAATGATTTTAATTTCACCCCACTCAAGCTTGTATTTACAATTCAAAGAGTAACAGTTTCTAGACTCCAGGTTTCATCTGTGGGCTATTTCTAAGGGTGTCCTAAGAACTTGGCACAATATACCCCACCAACAAAACAGAACGATCCAGTGTTTCATCTTGTGACAGTCATCAGGATGGGTCAGACACTGCTGGAGCACCCTCTAGCCCTTTCCTCTACTCTCGTAGTCCTCTAGCATCTTCCAAATGGAGCAGAGGCAGCACAGCTGTACCACAGCTCCACCCTAACTCAGGTGCACACTACACCATCAGCCCCCTGCCCTCGGCCTAAACACAGCTTTTATTAAATTCATTGGCTCCCAATGCTTTCTTCCTACCGCCGATCGCTTCCCTCCTGACCCCAGGTATCAGGGCAGAGGGGCTGTGCTGCTGGTGGCTCTGTTCCTCCCTATCTCCTCTCACGGAGGCTGACCATCTTTCCTGGGGACTTGACTACTACTTTCCTAGATCACCAGGACACTTGTGATAGATGCCACCTACCCAAGATGCCTTTAAAGAGAGTCTCCAATAACTTTATCACTCCTGTGTTACCAACTACCTCTCCCTCAGCAGTCAACAGCAAGGGCTGAAGAAAGTTCATTAGGGACATGCTTGCTGGGTAGGCATAAGGTACCCTGGGGTAAGCCCTCAGTCTCAGTGAGAGACTAGGTCTTAAAAAACAAGTTGGCTCTTGAGGGACAACACCTGAAGCTGACACCTCTGTCACACCCAGATGCAGACACACGCAGAAGCATACACTAACTACAGAGTGGTCCCACCTGCCATGCCTCTGCCTGTCAATGGCACCATCCCCAGTGGAAGGCAGCTTTTAGAATGAGACAGGGCAGGGCAAGAGGTGCTTGAGCGCTCCCCACCAGACACACAGAGCCTTTCATTCTGCTCTCACCCACACACTGTATCTAGACTTCAGGCCCACATTTGGATTTTTCTTTTTCTTTTTAATATAAACAGGGAAAAGGACCAGGACTTCCACACACAACAGAGAAAAGGAAGAATTTTTAAAAGCTGGACAAGTGTTCCCAAGAAAAGACACCCTGGAAAAAAGGCAGGCAACTGGCCTGATGCTGACAGCTGCACTGGAGTAGAGATGTTCCTGTAAATTCTCACAAGCTCTGGGGCCTCCATGTGACTATGATGATGAAAAGCAACCATGGGCTGGTAAGATGGCTCAAGCAGGTAAGAGCACTGAAGGCTTTTCTAGGGGTCCTGAGTTCAAATCCCAGCAACCACATGGTGGCTCACAACCACCCGTAATGAGATCTGATGCCGTCTTGTCTTCTGGTGCATTTGTCTGTCTGAGGACAGCTACAGTGTACTTATTTATAATAATAAATAAATCTTTGGGCCGGAGCGAGCAGGAACTGAGCAAGCGGGGTCAACTGGAGTGAGCAAAGGTCCTAAGGTCCTAAAAGTCAATTCCCAACAACCAGATGAAGGCTCACAACTATCTGTACAGCTACAGTGTGTACTCATATACATAAAATAAATAAATAAATCTTAAAAGAAAAGCAACCACACAGAAATAAGACTAGAAGATCATTTCCTAAAGCCAACGTCACTTCATGAGGCACAGAATGCAAGGAAATGGATTTTCCTGTGTAGCAGCTTCAG
Organism: Montemys delectorum; assembly: GCA_019843815.1. Classification (NCBI taxonomy): domain Eukaryota; kingdom Metazoa; phylum Chordata; class Mammalia; order Rodentia; family Muridae; genus Montemys; species Montemys delectorum. The sequence continues at coordinate 19,565 of JADRCD010217695.1, read as the reverse complement.
CCCCACTACACCCACTGCCTTCTAGGCAGGACCCTCTAAAATGCAAGGCTGAGACAGCACTTAGCCAGAACAAACCCCTTCTGAGTCCTAAACACCCTATCACATAATAAAACCCAGTGGGTTCCCTCATGGCAAAAAGCAACACACCCTATTCTGGCTAATTGTAATAGTTTTCTAGGGACCTCTGGCTGAAGGACCAGACATCTAACAGTCATCAGAACAAAGGAAACCCTCTGAAAATCAAAACTGCACCAGGCAGTGCACTCAGGAGGTAGAGGGAGATGATCTCTGGGTTCGAGGCCACTCTGATCTATAGAGCAAGTTTTAAGACAGCCAGGACTATACAGAGCATAACTCAAAAACCAAGCCAACCAAGCAACAACCAAAGAAAATCAAAACTGCAGCCAGCCATGGGTGCTCACAACTGTACCACCAGGAGCTAGATAGATGAGGGCTGCTCTTCCACAGACAGGACCAGGGTTGTTTCCCAGCTCCACGTGGCAATCCACAAAGTTTCTAGGGCTCTGATCTGACTCCAGGCATGCACACAGTACACATATGCATATACATGTAGGCAAATATTCATACACGCAAAACAAGTATTTAAAAAGAAACAAAAGCCATATGCTCAGCATTCAGAGGGAGGAGCCCCCCCCCCCCCCCCCCCCCCCCCCTCAAATACTGACTGAAGGTGGCCCTGTCAGGCCACCCTTGGCTATAGACTGAAGGTGAGACCCTATTTCAAAATAACAACAACGGCCACAGGAAGTGTGGCCATCTCTTTTCAGTGTATCCCAAACAAGAAATCTTCTAGTTAGAATATCTGACCACAACTTTTTGTTTCTTCACTTGTTTTTGAGTCAGGGTTTTTGTGTGTAGTGCTAGTTGACATGCAGACCAGGCTAGTCTTGAACTCCAAGTGCTAGGACTAAAGATGTGTGCCACCACTGCTCAGCTCTGACCATAGGTTTTAAAAGAGTCACATAAAGCTGGGTGGTGGTGGCACATGCCTTTAATCCCAGCACCTGGGAGGCAGAGGCAGGCAGATTTCTGAGTTCGAGGCCAGCCTGTTCTACAGAGTGAGTTCCAGGACAGCCAGGGCTACAGAGAAACTAGGTCTCAAAGAAGAAAAAAAGTCACATAAACAGGCTTATAGTTCAGAAAGCCAAAGTTAGGACCATGTGCCAACTAGCAGAGACAACAGAATACGGTGCCAACCTGGAGATCCTGGGTCGCCTTGTAGTATGACAGTGCGGCCCAAAGCAAGGCAGACTTCTGGGCACTGGCATTTGAGCGTAACTTCCACATCTAAGAAAGTCTTAGCAGGCAAGTCTTTAGCTGCTAGCTGTGTGCTCTCCTCTCTGCTCCTGAAACTTCCACCTGACCATCCACATTGGAACATGGTACATTAGCAGGAGTTCTCTCTTCCTCCTTTCTCACTCTGCCTGCTATACACAGATGACTTCAGCTTTCCGCACCAGCACCAGCATGACCTCACCCTCAGTTACAGCTTATTCAACCTGGGGAGAGTCCACTTATCTGATCCTCTGTATACAGAGTCCATTTCTGCCAAGTCACCTTTGACTTGTTAAGAATGACTCCCTTAGACAGAGTGCCTCACCCTACTTTGTACCCACTGTGTCACAATAGGGTGTCTCTCATTTCTCAGAAATGATGCCACACCCTTCCAGACACATCTGATGGGCTGGATGGATACCAACTGCTGTTTTAAAATCTACCTAAAATCTGGAACTATTCAGCATTCACTAGATGGAGAGTGTTTCTGAAGACACTAAAGACTGCAATCATCTTGTGATTGTGGGCTGATTTTAAATACTTAATCACACTTAATTTTTAGCACTAGATTAACTGGGAAAAAAAAGAAATATTCAATTTAAATCTTCCTTCTTACATTTTTGATCTTTATTTAGCACTATTAACTAAAATTTGAAATTTGGCTATAACTCAATTAACAAAAACCTACAGTTCAAAGAGACAGTATCTGGTAACATTTCCAGTGAGAAACAAAAGGTACTCTCTGACTGCAGAGAAAAGGCATCTTCTAACATGTAAAACCATCATGAACTGAATAGGAAGTTTATTTAAAATACAAACTCTGTAGACTGGAACTGACTCCTGGCACTCCAAAGAAAGATTAGAGCTCCCAGTCAGCCAGGTTCAAAGCCTGTCTTTCTCTAAGCTGTCTCCCCATCCCAAGCAAGAGAGCACAAGCAATGCTCATCCAAACAAAAAGCCCCTGCCCATCAATCAGTAAGGTGAAGGGGGAGCAACTGGGCACTAGAGGGCATGGGCTGTGCCAGAGTTGCTGTGTATACAACAGGGATTGTGTTATATTTTTGAAACATGGTCTCACTATACAGACAGGCTAGCCTCGAACTCATAGACATCCACCTGCCTTTGTTTCCAAAGTCCTGAGATGATAGGCTTGGTCTGAGAAGTATGAACTCATCTCATGCTAGCAGCAAGCATGCAGAGAACAGACATGAAGAACTAACTGCCTGGGACTGCACAACAAGGCAGAAAGTGCAGGGCCTGAATCCACGGCATTGGCTATGCTGCCTGTCATGAACATTTAAGGTTGATCACTTTAGCACCAAAACTGTACTGAGATACTCTTGCTTTCTTACGTCCCGGTGCTGCCACATAGAAAGGCAAATGCTCTTCCCTGAGCTGCAAGCCCTGGCCCTAACTACAGTCTAAAATGATGAACATGAACTAAGATAAGCAAGTGGCATAACAGGACAACTGCTCTGCATCACATACCAAGTGCCCAATGGGCTTGCCAACCACTGCTCTAATTAGCCTCAGTAAATAAACAACCATTGCTTGTCTCATACACAAGCCAAAGTAATCTAAAAAGTATTTTTTCCTGACTGGACACAAAGGTCTACTTTATAAAACCGAAACCTCAATCTACACCTAAGACTTAGTACTGACGCCAAGAACTATGCACTTTATTGGGAGAAAAGTATTAAGCCCTAAGGTAAATTACTAATTCAGTTTAAAGAAACATAACTTTTTTTATTTTTATTTTTTTGAAACAAGATCTCATATAACCAAGCATGTCCTTGACCACCTTGCCTTCACTTCTGACAGTTACAGGCCTGAGCCACAATGTTCAGTTTATGTCACGCCAAGGATGTAACTCAAGACTGGGAACGAAAGGCAATCTAACAACTGAGCTCAAGAAACCTTAATATTAACTGCTGAATTTGGATTTTTTGAGCCAAGGTTTGAGAAAACTATAGACCAAGCTGGCCCCAAACCTGCAGCCTCTGCTTTCCATGTGTTGGATGACAGGTATGAGCCACCATGCCCAACCTAACTGCTTAATTTGCTTTTACAGTGCAAGACCATCCCAGAACAAGCCACCTTTCAAAGTAATTGCTGTTAAGAACAGCTTTGCAAAACCAAAAATAAGACAGTATCTGTTCTGTGTGGTTGTCTTGAAAGTAAATAAAAGAATGTAAAATAAAAAGGGCTGAAAATGCCGGGCGTAGTGGCGCATGCCTTTAATCCCAGCACTTGGAAGGCAGAGACAGGCGGATTTCTGAGTTCGAGGCCAGCCTGGTCTACAGAGTGAGTTCCAGGACAGCCAGGGTTACACAGAAAAACCCTGTCGCAAAAAAAGAAAAAAAGAGAGAGAGACAGAGAGAAAAAAAAAAAAAAAGGGCTGAAAATATGGTAATATTCAAAATTCCAAATTCTGGTTGGCATGAAAGGAGGTATTCACCTTTACTGACTGTTCTCACAGATGCCAGGCCCAGCAGCACAAGCAGATCTGTGAGCACGGGACACTAAACAATTATACACGTTAAAAAATCAAGTATGAGCCTTACTGTTTGTGGGTAGGAGAGGGGACGCAATCTGTCATAATCTTCTTGTCCAGCTGTGTCCCATAGGCCCAGATTCACTGGTTTTCCATCAACCATAACATTGGCAGAATAGTTGTCAAAGCTGTAGAAGGGACAAGAAAACGTTACAGCCACAGAACAGAGACTAAGTCATAGTCACCAGGTCCCCAAAGGAGGTCTGCTGTGAGGGAAGAGGATGGAACTAGAGGCTGCTGCTGGTCCAGAAAACACCCCTTAAGGTATGAGGAGGACACACACACCAGACAGGGGAGAAACAAAGGTCAGGCTACTAACTTACAAGGAAACAAACTCTACCTTTAATAAAGAGCATTTTCTCTGCATGAAAAAGACAACTTGGAGCAAGTCCCTCTCCCCAATGTCACCTGTCCCGTTTTTCAGCATACATTCTGCTCACTTTCAGGGGCGTGCTCACTCAGAGCACACGGCAAAGCCACCCTGAGGAGGATACTCACACAGTGGGGATATACTCTCCAGGAAATGCATTGGTCGTGTAACTGATGAGCAGGCAAGTTTTACCAACAGCTCTGAAAGAAGAGAGAAGGGCTGCTTAGTCAACACGGCAGTCCTGACTTCCACCATTCCACTACAGTATTCAGAAAAGATCAGGAAACAGCTACACCACATCCATAAGCACAAACAAATGCGTCTCTGGAACAGTTAACACTCTGCACGTATTTTCATCTTAAAAACAAAACCAAACCTTTGTATTTTTCAAAAAGGCAGATCTAACAACCTCCTTCCCTTTCTGTTAAGGTGTGTGGCACCTAAACCACTGGTCAAGAGGTTTGTACTGAGTCCAAGATTCAGAGAAATGGTTAACAGGAGGTTTCTTCTAGAACATCTTTCACTCTAACTTATTACTAGTAAGTGAACATGGCTGCCTTTGCAACTTGAACTGTTATTTCTCAAGTACTGACTGCTGGTGCTGCCTCTGAGTGGCAAAGCTGTGAAACTCCCACGCCCTGCCCCCAAGCCTGTCCCTAACAGAGCACAGCCAGTTAAGCAGCTACAGGGCTCTCACACTCTCAAGCTGTGAAATGAGCTAACAGTATAGATCCTAACCATGCTAATGAGGGGCACAGGGTTGGAATAAATTTCCTAAACAGCTGATACAGAAAATGAGAAATGTGCAAAATTAAATACATTAAGGGGACAGACATTACTAATGTTCCCCCAAGGCAGAAGTTAGGGTACTGTCTGAAAAGCTCCCAACCACCTGAAATAGTTTTCAGAATATGGACTCTTGTACCATTCACAAAAAATATATACAAATAAAATCTCTTAAATTTCCCCCCCCCCCCCCCCAAAACCGTGACTTGAACAGCCTGAAAACTCACTTCAAACAGTTCTCTGTAATGAGCTCGGCTTCCTGCTGTCTGTTGATTTGCTAAGGTCAGGATGGTACACTGGTATTGGGGTTCACTATCCAAAGGCAACCTTTATACTTTCCTTCCCCTCTTTGGAGCAAGGGCTCCACAAGGGCAGGAGCTCTATCACTCATTCTTGCCAATACTTGCCTGACTTGTAACAGAATAAAGGGCTTAATGAAGTTAGAACTCCCCACCCTAAAGATCTTAGTGTCAAACATTACATCACTGGCAGGTAACTTCCAATCCCTTAACAGCATTCTAAACAGAAATGACTCATTAGACATTTATCTTGTGAGAAAGGCTTAGAATATCAAAACAAACCTGTATGAGCAAGAGCCTAAGATCTGGAGAGGCCTAGATCTAAGACTCAGACCAGCTCATTCACTTGTAGGTCTGACACATCTCAACTCCCCTTCCTGCCTGTTTTCTTGCTGGTAAGCAGATGCTCTGAACTACATACAGGGAGTTCCTGGCAAGGAAGGCAGGCAGGCACTCGATGCTGAGATATTTACTGTGCGAAACTGGCTCAAGCCTGTCAGCTCAGCTTCTGGGACACGACAAGATGAGCTCCAGAAGTCCCAGCTCAGTCCGGGCTACACAGCGAGTTCTACTCTAGCTAGAGCTACTTACTGAGAATCCAGTTCAAACCAAGAAAAACATAGGGTAGCAGAAGGGAGTGGAAGATAGAGAGAAAATAACAGGGGTGGATATCAAAGTGCATCCTATATGTACATGGATATGTCAGTGAAACTCTTGGAACAATTAATATATGCAGCAATTAAAAGAAAAAAATCTCACTGGGGCTGTAGCTCAGTGGTAGAATGCATGCCTAGTACACACAAACCCTGACTTCAATCCCCAACACTTCCTCTTGCTCCCCAAGCATGCCAGGCAAACCTTCTACCAGGCCTGGACCCCAACTCGAGGTATCTTTGAAAGGGCCAACTGGGAAGGTACTGGCAAAATCTGGTACTGAGAATTGTGCTGCTGTTACTTGTAAGAATACATGTGTGCACACCACACAGGTCATAACATGCATGACAAGAAGAAAAACTAAAGGCAGCAGTCATGACCCCTTGTGGGGGCACACTATATCCTTTCACAGGGGTCACCTAAGACCATTGGAAAACACAGATTTACAATTTGTAACAGTAGCAAAATAACAGTTATGAAGAAACAATGAAGACAGTGTCATGGTTGGGGATCACTGCAACATGAGGGAGGAATTGTATTGAAGGGCCACTGCTTTAAAAAAACAGGTAGCAAATAAAGTAGATAAAACTCTACATTTCACCACAAACCCTAACTGACTTGAGGAACATCCTGAAGACTCCGTTCAAACAGTTCTCTGTAATGAGCCCGGTTCCCTGCTGTCTGCTGCTGATTTGCTATGGTCAGGATGGCCCCACCATGTATGTGTATTTCAAGTTGTCGGGCTTGACAGTAAGTATTTTCACCTACGGAACTGATCTCACTACACAGTCCCAATAGCCTTGAACTCACTCTGCAGAACAGGCTGATTCTGAATGTGTCCATCATGATCCTGTGACCCATTCATTTCTGCCTCCTGAGTCTGGGTTACAGTTGTGAGCCACCATGCATGGCTGGGAAATGTACTTACTAATCATCATAGGCTACAATTTATGTTCTATTAAAAACATGGGCCGGGCAGTGGTGGCGCACGCCTTTAATCCCAGCACTCGGGAGGCAGAGGCAGGTGGATTTCTGAGTTCGAGGCCAGCCTGGTCTACAGAGTGAGTTCCAGGACAGCCAGGGCTATACAGAGAAACCCTGTCTCAAAAAACAAAAAACAAAAAACAAAACAAAACAAAAAAAACCATGGCTATAGGGCTGGAGAGATGGCTCAGCGGTTAAGAGCACTGACTACTCTTCCGAAGGACCTGAGTTCAAATCCCAGCAACCACATGGTGGCTCACAACCATCCATAATGAGATCTGATGGCCTCTTCGGGGGTGTCTGAAGACAGCTACAGTGTACTTACATATAATAAATAAATCAGGGCTGGAAAGATGGCTCAGCGGTTAAGATCACTGACTGCTCTTCCATAGGTCCTGAGTTCAATTCCTAGCAATCACATGGTGGCTCACAACCATCAAAATAAAAAAAATTAAAAAATAAATAAATAAATCTTTGGGCCAGAGCAAGCAGGGCCAGAGAGAGAAGAAAAAAGTGTCTGAAGACAGCTACAGTGTACTTATATATAATAAATAAATAAATATTTAAAAAACAAAACAAAACAAACAAAAAAACATGGCTATAGATTGATGATGCAGTTCAATTGGCCCAGCATGCACCACGTTCTGGGCTTTGATATCCAACACCAAATAAAGCTACACAGGGTGGGAAAGGAGGGTCAGAAGTTCAAGGTCATAGCAAGTGTAAGCCCAGCCTGAGCTATGTGAGAGCCTATCTCTATGTACTTTCACTCAATTCTTAATTTAAGAAAGGATCAGCATAAATAGAAAGGTTATTACCCTTCTTTTGGTGTACTTACTGACTCCTTGTAAACACACGGCATAAATCAATTCTAGAAGCCAAAATCAACATCAGAATTACAAGAAGTAACGTCAAGAATATGTCCACATGCAGAATGGAAGACATATTTAGTCACAGCCACAACAGACACACTACTGAATTTCTGGAAGAATATCTGCTTTGGAATTTCCTAAATTTGTATATTTAAGTGTTCAGTTCAACCTCCTTTTATTAATCTTTAAACTCTAGGCAATGAGCCTGGGTCTACTGGAATAAAGTCATCCATTCAGTCCTGTCTATTCTATACTGGCTCTTCCCCTAGCGCATGATATTACTGTTTCTTAACCTATCTACACTTCCTGCCCTATCCTACAGAAAGAACCAAGAATGAAACCTGCTAGTGATTTCCAGTCCCACTGAAGTCTTCATTTTCCGGTTGAGAGAACTCTGTACTTAATGCCTCTCTGCTTTGACCAGCTTTATTCTTACTTTCTGAAACCTACAAACCAAACCTTAAAACACAAAAATCATTAACCTAAAAGCACTGACAATTTCCTCACATTAAAAAAACATATAGATCAGGGCAGTGATGGCACTTGCCTTTAATCCCAGCACTCAGGAGTCAGAGGCAGGTGGATCTCTAGAGGCCAGCCTAGCCTACAGAGTGAGTTCCAAAATAGCCAGGGCTACACAGAAAAGCCCTGTCTCAAAAACAAAAACAAAAACTAAACAAAATCCCATACATAGGGAAGCTGACGAGATGGCTCTGTGTCTAAGGGCACTTGCTGCTCTTGCAGAATTTGGTCCACAGCATCCATATCAGTGGGCTTGCAATGCCTGCAACTCTCTTCTGTAGGCATCTGTGTGTGTGTGCATGCACACACATACACACTTTTATATACACATAAAAAATTTAAAGGTATGTAAGAAAATTGGGTGTGTAACCACAGCTTGGAAATCTTAAGAGGAAGGTTTCTTCAAGTTCTAGTCCTGCATGAGCTAAACATAGCAAAACCCTGTCCAATAAGAAAAAAGATCTCCATCAGCTATAGCAGAGTGGTAGAGCTTGCCTAGCATACACAATCCTGCATTCCAACCCCAGCATCAAAGGATGTCTTTATGTATCTAAAAAAGAATTTAAAAAAAAACTTTGTACAAGACCTTATAAGAAAAACTATTCCTAAGATAGAAAAATTAGACTCATCCATTAGTAGCTGCAAATCAAATGCAGATCAGGAAATTATTATCTAAAATCCCACAGATCTAACCAAGTCAGTCTTAAGGGGAGGGTATGGTGATGTATGCCTATCTAGCTCTTACAATCCAGAGTTCAGGTCTAGCCTTGGGTACATAGGGAGTTTGAAAACTACCCTGAGCTACATGAAAGTTTGTTTCAAAAAATACTATGGGGGCTGAAGAGATGGCTCAGAGGTTAAGAAAGCTTGTTGCTCTTCTAGAAGATTCAAGTTTAGTTCCCAGTTCCCAAATCACACTGCTCACAATCACCTGTAACTTGGCTTAAGGATATTCAATGCTCTCTCCTGACCTCTGTGGGCATTCATACACATGACATCCACTCATTAAAAATACACATAAACATTTTAAAATAATTAAAAAACAAAGGGAAGAATGACTGAAGATGCCTCTCACTCCATGTAGACATATGGGTGTGCACACCCAAAACCACGCACATGCCCTCCTCATGCTTCTTGAGTAACTGAAATACCCTGAACTAAGGTCCTCAATTTCTGAGATAGAAGGAATATAAAGAAAGAGTGTGTTCAGAAAAATAGATGTATCAGTAAGAGTAGTTCAGTACCAGGAAAAGACAAACCAATTCAAAAGCCTCAAGTTTATGAGTCAGATACATCATAACCAATGTGTATAAAGATAGTCATTACCACCATTAAAGACTTCAAAATGTTAAGACTATGTACAAAGTTTCTCAGACACAGAAAGCTAAAAATACTGTACGGAAGTATCTTTGTTCTAGACCACCCCTCTTGCTTCTAGAATCTTCATATCACTGTGGATTGTCAAATGAAAATCCAGCAAAGATACAAAAGTTATTTTAAATACATACATATAAACACACACACACAGAGTAGGGGTGGAAAGATGCTGTATGTGTGTAGAGATAAGAGTCACATTTATCTCATATATAAGTGATTCTATATGTAGACCACTTACAGATACAGATATAGATAGATAGATAGATAGAAAGAAAGAAAGAAAGAAAGAAAGAAAGAAGATGTAAAATATATAAAAGAGAGGGGCTGGAGAGAGGCTTCTTCTCTTAAGAGCACTGGTGGTAGTAGCATTTGTTTGTTCAGGTTCAATCCCCAACACCCACATGGTAGCTCACAACACTCTGTAAACTCCAATTACAGGGGATCCAAAACTCTTCTAGCTTCCAAGGGGCACCAGGAACTTGGTGCACAGACATATATGCAGGCAAAACACCCATGCATATAAAATAATAATTAAACCTAAATTTGGAAGCCAGAGTAAAATTCAAATACTCATATAACAGGTCAAAATATAACTCATGAAGAGCTTGAGCAAATGTATGGGCCATGCCATCATTGTTCAATGGAAGCAGAGTAAAATGTGTTCATTACTGTAGGGATGACATCACAGGAGGCCGACCTAACAAAATTCCTGGACAGCAGTGTCTAAGTTAGACACAGTACTGGACAGACTACCAGCCAAAGTCTATATGCAGACAAGAAGTAAACTTCAAGACATTTGCTTGTTAGCCTTCTGGTCAATCAAAACTAAACCAATACTATTAAAAACCACTGAGTTAGTTGTGATGGCATATCTCTGCAATGCCAGCACTCAGGGGTGAAGGCAGGAGAATAGAGCTAGGGGCCAGGGCTGGGCAGGGATTTAATGAAATAGTACAACACTTACCTACCAAATGTAACTCCCTAGGTTCAGTCCACAGAACCAGAACAAAGAAAAAAGGTGTTTGGGGGGGGGGGGGGGGGCTCAGTGTGGCTCTGCACATGCCACACCATCACCAAGAAAAACACACGGGCTCTGTTTTCAGAAAGTACGTTTTAAATCTCTCATATTTTATATCCACTGTCAATTAACTACTGAACAGGGACTAACCTACCAGAAAAATACAGGCCGACTAATCTAACATAGTCATAGAGTTTTTAACTATAATTCCTCAGAAGAACTTTAAATAGTAAAGTCTGCCATTTGTATGACCTCAATCTATCCGTCATCACTCAGCTTTTAACCCTGTAAAATTTCATAACTATGTGTGGTAATAGGCTTACCAGCTTTAAATTTTTCAGGATAAAAGGCATTCCAACTATACCTCAGGCACATAGTTTATTTGGTAAATAGCAGAAAAACATTATTGGCATGAAAAGCTAAGTATCTATACCTCTAAACTGCTGGTTCTCAACCTTCCTAACACTGTGACTGTTAATCTAGTTCTTCATGTTATGGTGACCCCCCCAACCATAAGATTATTTTCGTTGCTACCTCCTAACTGTAATTTTGGGTGCAAATCTCAAATCTTTTGGTATGTGTACACTTCTCTTGGTACTTAGCCCCGACAGTATCAATGTCAAGTACAGAACAAAAAAGTACAGAGTCTGGAGAGATACTCAATAGTTAAGAGTGGAGGACCCAGGTTCAATTCCCAGCACCCACGTGGTGGCTCATAACCATATCTAACTCCAGTTCCAGGGGATCTAATGCCCTCTCTTCTGGTCTCTTTGGACACCAACATAAATGCAGTGCAGATATTCACGCAGGCAAAACAATCAGTATGTTTTTCTAAGTACAGTTAGATGGTGATACACACCTTTGATCCCAGCATTCAAAAGGCAGAGTAGAGATATACAGGTGAGAGTCCATTAAAAAACAAAAGTACATTGGGGTAGAAAGATGGCTCTGCAGGTAAAAGTAAGCCTGACCACCTAAGTTCAATCCCTGGGACCCATCTGAAGGCAGACAAGAGCCTACTCCTGCAGGTTGTCCTCTAACCTTCACAAGTTTGCCATTGTGATGTTACCCCCCCCAACACACACACACACACCACCATGCATTTTTAAACAAGGATGAAACATTCATGGCCAGGAACTGCATTTTTATGTCTGCATTCTTCACAGACCCTCATAGTAAAAAACAAACAAAACCCTCAAAAATGATAGTAAGATTAGAAGCCAGTGGGAACAGCTCAGGAGAATAGGCACTGACTGGACTTCCAAAGAGAAAAGAAAAGAAGAAAGAAAAAGAAAATCATAGCAGCAACGGTAAGCAGCGCTTACTGAGCACTCCACAAGGACCAGGCACTAAGGGCCTCTCAATATTCAGCATCTTGTTTAGTCTTGTTTAACTTTCCCCGGAGGCATCTCTCTTGAGGAGAAAATGACGTGCTGAGGAGAGTGGATTACTCCATAAGTTAAAAAGGTAGTGAGGGCTGGAGATGGCCCAGCAGTTAAGAGCACTGGGCTAGAGGACCTTGGTTCCACTCCTGTCGCCAACCTAATGGCTCACGGCTATCAGTAACTCCAGTCTGAGGGGATCCACCGCTGGCTGACACCAACATATGGCACGGACATACACACAAAAACATCCACACACATTAAAAAATGTAGGGGGAAAAAAGAAAGGAGTGGCAATCCAAAGGAACCCTACAGTAGCATTCTACACGGTTTTTACTAGATTTTTTTTTAAGCCAGCAACAGGCTAAGATGGATCTCAGCTGTTCAGCACTTGCCAGGAAACATAAGGCCCTAGGTCCCAGTTGGGGGTGGGGGTTACAGAGCTAAGAGATGATCTTAGTGGCAGACTTAGTATTAGCATACCTGTTGCATGTGTATTTCTGTCTTAGAAATTCTCAAGCACTATGCTTTGATTGTGTATCAGCAGCAAATTACCTCTTTTTAAAAAGTAATTGTCTTAAGATGTCTTTCAATGTACTTTGTTCGTATTTATCCCTTTTTCCTCCCAACTCCACCCCAGCCCTAAAAACTCACCTAGTCCAATCTGTGCTACCAAAGATTCAAGAGTGTGAGGCCATCCACTGGAGCTAATTTCCCTCAAGGACCACACCCATAGAGAAAACTGACTCTCCTACCCCTAGAAGCATCAAGGGCCCATCTCTACTGAGCCTAGGCCCTCTCTGCCCTGGGCTAAGATCTTGTACAGCTGCTGTTGAGTTCACAAGTGGAATCCAGAAAATACTGTTTCCGCCTGGTGTCCCTAACCCCTGGATCTTACAATCTCTCTTCCTCCCCGTGGTCCCTAAGCTCTGGGAGGAAAAGAGGACGGTGACAGAGCAATTTAACTTATTAAAACGCTAGGAATGTGGTTAGTATTCCCCAGCCCACAAACCGCTGGTGCAACATTTTTAACTTTTAAAGGAAAGTTCAGATAACTTTCAAACGTTCCCCAGCAAGGTGCTATGTTATAGCTCATACACAATACAAAAGGAGAATGAGAGAAGAAAGAGACAGACAGACAGACAGACAGACGACAGACACTGACAGTCCACCCAGCCAGCCTGCCTTCACTTAAAACAGGCCTGGTGGCTCACACCTGTAAGCCAAACTCGGACTTCTAAGGCTGACAGGAGAATCATGGGACCAAGGCAGCCAGAAGCCAGGATTTATACAAAAAGACCCCAGTTCCACAATACATCTTCACTTTAAACTACTTTCATTATCAAACTAACTGCCCTAAGTGGCAAAGCTTTCTTTTAGGAGGTGAAAGGAAAGCACCATAGACAGACATTCCTACTCAATGAAATTCCAGTGTGTCGTTATATACATTGAACCGTGTCCACGAGACTTCCTGTTTCCGAGACAAATCCCACAGACTGACATGTTAGCAGAAAAACAAAGATCTCTGACCGTTTGGCTGAATAAGTTACAGGGACGACGGCAAACGTCTAGAGTTATGTAAATATGCTGAACAATTCATCATAAATCCATGAGGATGCGAGTGCTCGCTGCAAGTGTGGAAGATATTCATCAAGTTTGCAACGTATCCTACTGAACTTGAAAATGGACCAGTTGCATTCTGCGTTTGAGGAAACGGGTACTAATAAATCTCCAAGCTTCCTCGTTAACACGAACCTACCCAAGCAACGCTGAGACTACTCGCGATTTTGCTCCGATTACACTGAGATTCTTGTTTCAATCGAAGGGGGGGAAAACTGCATAAGACCAGTCTTGTCTCCCTCAAGGGCCTGAAACCATCACGGTCAATCATGAAAAGAATTGCCTCGAGTCACAGGGAGCTGGATCTGCTACATCCATATCTAATGCCTTCGGAGAAGGGTTTGTTTATTTATTTATTTTTTAATAACCACACTTTGTTCAATGGACTCTTCATCACACTCCTTCAGCTAGCATCCCAGTAACTTTCTCGGCGTAAAGTGTGAAAATGAATATTTTCATAAACACCCTGCAAAGTCGAAGCAACCGAGCGAGCCCTTTCCCAAGTTCCAGGTCACCCAAGTGACTGGTGCAAACACGAATCGAACAGGACCGACTTGGTGGCCACTACCTATCCCAGTTCTCGGGGGGGGGGGGGGGGGGGGGGGACCAAAAGAAAAAGAAAAAACAAGGCTCCCCCTTCTCAAAAAAAAAAAAAAAATGTTTAAAGAAAAATTCTTCAAACCAGCCTCGTCTACGTGCCAACCAGAGCAGGGCGACGGGCGGTGTCCGGCCCGGGAAGAAGGCAGGAGGGTGGAGTTCACTTTTCCCTCCGGCCGGCTCGCCCAGGCCCTCCCCCAACCAGAAGCCGGAACCAGGCCTGGGAGGGTGGGAGGCCCGCGCCCCCCAGCAAGCCGGGCGCGCGCTCTACGCCAGCTCGAGGCTTTTCGGGCCTGCGGGGACCCGCGTGCCGCCCGCCCCCGATGGCGCCGCGCGAGACACCCCCGCCGCAGCGCCCAGCACGGCCGTGCACTCACCCGTCTCCCACCACCACACACTTGATGGCCTGCATCTGGGCCGCTCCGTGGGCCGCGGCGGCGGCGGCCGGTCACTGAGGCGGGAAGCGGCGGGCTCGGGAAGCGCGGGGCGGGGCGGGCGGGTGCGAGGCTGCGGGCGGCGGGGCGCCGAGTGCCGGGACCGCTGTCCACGCCGCCTGGCCCTCAGCGGACTGGAAGGCGAAGCACAGCGGCAGCCACCACCCAAAGCTGAGGAAAACTGCAGAGAAACAGGAAATGGCCGCTCCACTCACATCCGGCCTCCCCTCCCCCTCGGTGCCGTCGACGCAGCTCCCAGGCTCCGGGCGGGGCCGCTCCCGCCCGCGCCGTTCCTGGGTTCCACGGGCTCTCGGGAAAGCTCGGGAACACTCGGCTCCAGCCGGCGAACGGGCCGCGAAGGGCCGAGGGGCGGGGCGTCCGCCATTTTGGCACGCTAACGCGTCCCGGGTGGGGCCGAGTTTAGGAAGGTCTCTGAATCCTAGGGTTACCGGTTCGAGTCTGTGGTAGGGTCCCATTCGCTCGCACCCACTTCTGCCAACTCCGTGGAGAGATTTCTGAGACCTCCTGTTATGTGATAACTACAATATGCTGTAGCTTAAGGTCCTGCTGGAAAATTCTATGTAGTTGTGCCACACAGTGAGATCCTGTCTCAAAAAGATGTAGCCAAGTCAGAATGTTTGCCAGAATGGACAACCTGGGATTCCATCCCTAGCATGTCACAGCCTGCCCTGGTGGCTCGCCTGTAATCCCAGCACTTGGTAGGCAGAAGCAGTAGAATCCCAGGGTCTACCTCAAGTACATGTGGAATTCTAGACCCAGCCTGGGCTACACGTCTGTAAGAAGAGCTGGACATACAACTCAGTTGGTAGAGAGCTTCCCAACCAAACCCCTAGGTTTGAGCCTCACTACGGTATGAAACAGATGTACATACCTGGATCGCAGCTCTGGACTGGAGGTAGCCCTCTGGCTATGTAGAGTTCAAGGTTAACCTGAACTACCAGGAGACTTTCTCAATAGGGCTGGGAGGGGGCGCACTAAATAAATAAAACTATAAGGAAGAAAAACATATACCATTAAAATAATAAACATAAGGATAAAGGACAGGAAGAACTCTTTTGTTTTTTTGTTTTTGTTTTTGTTTTTGGATTTTTCGAGGCTTGGTTTCTCTGTATAGCCCTGGCTGTCCTGGAGCCCAGGCTGGCCTCGAACTCAGAAATCTGCCTGCCTCTGCTTCTCAAGTGCTGGGATTAAAGGCTTGCCGCTCCACCGCCCAGCAGGAAGAATTCTTTTAAAGGATATGATAGAGTTAGAATATAATTCATTCACAAATAAGGTAGCCTATTAGAAGACAGAAACATTAAAGATATTTTTGGTTGTGTGGTGTGGTGTGTGTGCGCATGTTTTCATGTGTGGACACAGTGGTCATACTTGTGTGTGCACATGTGTATAGAAGACCAAGGTTGACATTGGGTGTATTCTTCAATTGCTGTCCACCTTATATATACTGAAGCAAGATCTCTCACTGAACACAAAACTGGCTAATTCCAGTTAGTCTAGCCAACCAGCTTGCCCTGGAGATCCCATCTTCATCTCCTGGAATTACAGGTGAGTCGTCTTACCTTCCTGGTATGTATACACATAGGTTCTGGACTGGAGTTCTGGCCCTCACACTTGCCTGGCAAGTTCCCTCCTCGTGGAGCTTAAGAGCCCAAACTGCTCTTGCAGTAGACTGGAGTTAGATTCCCAGCACCTGAATCACATGGCTGTAATTCCAGCTCCAGAGCAATTCAACACCTTTGACCTCCTTAGACACCTGCATTCATTCACGTGTGTGCTCGTGAACACAGACACAAAATTTAAAATCTTTTTTTAAAGAAAAGAAACCAGACTGGGAGTTCCCACCATCCTAGTATCCTAACAGTAAAAAGTGAAAAAACAGAAACAAAACAAAACAAATAAGGAAAGAGTCGGTGGAACTATTCCAAGAGAATTTCCCAGGCCTGGGGGATAAACCATTTACAGATAGATAGTGCCCACAGAGAAGGAAACCTGTCCCACTGCACTGTACAGACTTGGACAACTTCAGAACTGTGTGAACAGATAAGACCCTTCTGGTTTCCAAAGAGCAAACAAAGTCTTAAAGAGACAGGAAATTAGCATGGCTTCGGGTTTCTCAGCAGTTCCATGTGAGGGACAATGCCTTCAGGAAAATGAGAGCAAGAAGGCTCAATAAGTAAAGGGGCTTTCTATCCAGCGACGCAAGTTTGGTGGCCTGAGTGCCCTCCTTGCGACCCAGGTAAAAGTGGACGGAAAGAACTGACTCCACAAAGCTGTCCTCTGACCTTTGCACACACACGAATTGGGCCTGAGATGGCTCAGGAGACAAAGGCATTTGCTGCCAAGCCTGAGGTGCTGAGTTCAATCCCTAGAACCCCCAGAATAGGAAGACAGAATTGACACTCTTAAGTTGTTGTTTAGTTTACACACACACACACACACACACACACATACACACACATTGTGGTACATGCCCTCATCAGACATTCACACAAAAATAAAATGTAAAATAAAATTGTTTTAATGAATATATTTTTAAAAAAGAGTTCTTGGGCTGGACAAGGTGGTTCATACTGTACCTTTAATCCCAGCACTTAGAAGGTAGAGAGGTAGCAACATGCAGATCTCTGTGAGTTTGAGGCCAGCCTGGTCTACATGGTGAGTTCTTGTCTCAGAAAACAAACAAAAATAAATAAATGAAAACTCTTTAGGAAAATTATGCTTAAGCTAGAATTCCTCATATGGCCAAAAATTATTGATCAAGTAGTTGGGTAAAGATTGTCTTCTGAAAAGTATGTTGTAAAAAAAAAAAAGATTTACCTCCCACATACCATGTTTAAGGAAACTTCTGGGCTATACCCTTTTCTAGGAGAAGGAAATAAACCAAAAAAAAAAAAAAAAAAAAAAAAAGAGTTATGAAAGACAGAAAGAAACTTGAGCTCCCACAGAACAGACAGGGAGCCCACAAGACGACAGGAAAATTGCCACAGCCCACATACAGTCTGTGCCCATGGCCACTTCCTTCAAATGAACAAACCAGCACTGTTGTTGACCACTGGGTTCCGCTGACAGGCCATGACAATGATGACATTAAGAGGGAGACAGGAGGGGATGGTCTTATCCGTGCTGTCCCCCTCCCCAATGTTATAGAATACATAAGCTGGTGAGCTGACTTAGCAAGGGAAGAAGTACAGGCTACCGAGCCTGGCAACCTGTGTTCCATCCCCAGGAGCCGTGTAGTGAAAGAAGAGAACCTGGTCCTTCCCATTGTCCTCCGACTTCTGAGTGCACTGCAGGTACTCAAGTGCACACACACAAATATAACTCTTAAAAATTAGTCCTGTGTGGTGGCACACGCCTTTAGTCCCAGCACTTTAGAAGCAGAGGCAGGTGGATCTCTGAATTAGAAACCAGCCTAGTCTACAGGAAGAGTTCTAAGCCAACCAGGGCTACATAGTGAGACCCTATCTGAAACAGAGGAAAAACAAAAACAAAAACAAAAACAAAAACCCCGGAGTATTTTGTCTATTTGTTGTGTTTGAGACAGGGTTTCTACTGGCTGTTCTGGAGCTCAGACACATATACTTTCTTGTTTCTTGGTTTGGTTTGGTTTGAGGATCTCACTATGTAGCCTTGGGTAGTCTGGAACTTGCCATATAAACCAGGCCTGGCACGGATCTCAGAGATCCACCAGCTCTGCCTGTTGAGTGCTTGGATTATAGGCTTGCACCACCACGCCTAGCATGTCACACATATATTTTTAAAAAGAATCATTAAAATAAAGTTTTATACAACTGGAAGGTGCTTTGAAGGTTAAGAGCAGGTAATCTTACAAGGAACAGGAGTAAAAGTCCCACATTCACTTCTTGTGGCACGCAACCTCCTATAACTGTGGCTTCAGGGGATCTGATGCCCTCTTCTGCACTCCATGGGTACCAGCAAGCACACAGGCACACACATAAAGAAAAATTAAAAAAAGTTTTTTTTATGAGAATTTGTAATAATTAGTTTTTTTGCAGTCTTTTTTGTTTTTTTGTTTTTGTTTTTTTTTGTTTTTTTCGAGACAGGGTTTCTCTGTGTAGCCTTGGCTGTCCTGGAACTCACTCTGTAGACCAGGCTGGCCTCAAACTCAGAAATCCATCTGTCTCTGCCTCCCAAGTGCTGGGATTAAAGGCGTGCACCACCACTGCCCGGCTGAGAATTTGTAATAATTAATAGAGTGCCTGTCATTAATGTTAATAGTGATGTAACAGTGTTCTCACAGAACTCAGTTTCTACTCATGTCCCTTTGGAAGAGGTGAGTCTCTCTGATCTGTTTCACTATAACCCTTTACCCCCCAAATTAACTAATTAATTCATCATTTTGTTTATTTACTTTGCACAAAGTGCACATACATGTTCTATGGTGTGTCCATGAAGGTCAAAGAACAACTTCCTGGAGTTTTGAAGGTTTTTAATTTTGGTTTGTCTTCGTTTTTGAGACAGTGTCTGTATAGTCATGGCTGTCCTGGAACTCCCTCTGCAGATCAGACTGGCCTCAAGCTCAGAGATCCACTGCTTTTGCTTCCTGAGTGCTGGGATCAAAGGTGTGCATCACCACACCTGGCTTCTGCTGTTACCTCTCACCCCTCACCTTGGTTTGTTTTGTTTTGTTTTTTAGATTTCTTTATTTTTATTGATAAGAGTACACTGTAACTGTCTTCAGACACACTGGAAGAGTGCATGCGACCCTATTAAGGTGGTTGTGAGCCACCATATGGTTGTTGGAAATTGATCTCAGGA
>JADRCD010217693.1:32272-92312 GCA_019843815.1 Montemys delectorum | reverse complement strand
ACATGGTGGGACTGAATGTTCTGGCAGCATGTGTATAGTAGAGGATCACAAATTCGATCATCTATAGGAGGAAAGGACCTCGGTCTTGTGAAGGTTTTGTGCCCCAGTGTAGGGGAATGCCAGGGCCAATAAGTGGGAGAGGGTGGGGTGGCAGGCATGGGGAGGGGGGAGGCAAAAGGGGTTTGTTCTTGTTGGTTTTGTTTGTTTGTTTGTTTTTTGGAGGGGAACCTGGGAAAGGCGAAATTTACATGTAAATAAAGAAAATATCTAAAAAAAAAAAACTGCAGTAAGGAAAAGCAAGTGAAACTATATCAGGCATTTGCATTGCATCTTAATTTCTTTCTTGGCTTCATTTCCTCTCTCCTACTTCCTGTTCCCACTCCCCATTTGTATAATACATTGTGTTAATTGAATCACAAACATGCCTAGAGTAAGTTTTATACTTTGTTTATGTTAATTTCAATGATACTTTTCAAGGGGAACCCATGATTTTTGGCCTTGTAGATGGTAGAAAAACAGTCCAACATCTAGCTACAACCCTAGCTGAAGGGCTAACTCATTTTAAAGAGTAAATGTACATTAAAGAGTTCCTAAGTGGGGAAACCTAGGTTCTAAAAAAAAAAAGAATGCTTTCACATTGCTTCTCATACTTGAATTGCAGTTAGATATACATCTTTTACCTGTAATGCTTCCAGGCCCAAGATCTATCAGCGGCAGCACCAGAAAGCCATTGTGATGATACCTCCATGTGGAATACGTGTAGCATTACTTCTAAGCTATCTCTGCCAGGGAAATGCGTCTTCCTGGCTTTTCACCTCGTCACAGTGAGGTTAGACACACTCATCTCTGGCTTCTTTACTCTGAGAACAGTTCATAGGCCAGAACAATGATGTCCAAAGCCCCAAATCCTATACTTAACTTCAAATTAATGCTAAAGGAAGCTAACAGTAGTTTTAATTGCAATACTGTAGATGTTGTATGTTGAAATCCTTCAACTTATAAAAATAATTTTCAAAATTATCTCTATCTCCCCACATTCATTTCCTGCCCCTTTTCTCTTACGTACTCCCCCACTAGAATGAATTCCTGAGGGATGCAGAAGACACACACAGCTGGACCTAAAACCGTTGTATGCATACATGAGTTATGTGTGTTAGACTGTTTATATTGTTGAGTGGGAGGAAGAGATTTTGTTGCGTGATAAAGACCAAGGATAACAGCGGGATGGGATCTGAAGATAATAAACGTTAAGAACCTCAACAGCTGACATTTAAAATGTTTACAAACCACAAAAATTTCCATTAACATAAACAGTGTTATTATAAAGCAATAAGGCACAACATAAAGAGATACACATGCACAAACAATGCCCACACGCTTCCTGTAACAGAACAAATGAAGTAGCTAACCTCTGGGAGCCTGCGGGGCTGATTCGACTTGATCAGAGATCTTTAGAATGGGAACAAGGAGAAGTCAAAAAAACTCTTAAACCATGTCGGCATTGTCTTTTAGGATTACAAATAAATTCTCCCTTAAAATATTGTGCTTCAGGACTTCCTAGTAGTATAGGCAATTCCTACAAAATGCCTTGTATATTAAAATATTGGGCTCTGATAACATGTTTCAATTATTTCCTTAGGTCCTAACAAAATATACTAGTTTAATGTAGATCCTATGATTTTTCTAATCGTGCCTGTTAATCTGTAAACTTTGTACTTTACAGTGGCCCTCCCAGCCATTAGTGTCAATTAGGAAGGCTCTCCCTTAGACCAGATGGTACTGAAGGAACAGAACAAAGGATGGGAATAAAATGTGCTTCTGAAACCTTCCTACACACCACTTTAAAACAAAGCTGTTTTTTATAAATGCTAACAATTGAGAACATAGCACCTTGTAGCTAGCATACTTAACTCAAACAAATCACAGTAAAAGAATTCACTAATGGCTCCCCTCCCAGGAGCATTGAGAGCTCCTGCACACAGGAAAGAATGAGGACAGTTCTTGGATGTGTGGAATTTTAACCCTCTTCCATTTGCAAATGAAGAATTTTTAAATCTTGATTTACTTGGGTCCCCTTGGAACTGGTCCCTAGAACAGTAAGAATAATAATCTAAATCTTCACATCTTTGAAAATTCCTGGTGTCTCACTGAGATCTCATTAAATAGTCATCACTAAAATATCTTCTTAGCATACTGAAAGTTGTCAGTGTGTGAATGAATGAATGAATGAATGAGCATCTCCTGTTTTGTTAGTCTAAACACTCCTGCACCCTTCGATAATTTTATCTTCATATCTTACGTTGGGATTGTTCTAGATCATGAGTTGAAGAAAAGCATTCAGCATAATACTTCTTTGGAAAGTATCCAGGAAGTGTAAGCTGTGGGGTGAAGTGAAACAGGAAAGGACTATCTCAGAGGGTGCTGATGAGCAGGTTGTCAAGGCCATTGCCATTGTGTAGTGGATAGCTCAGGTGACCTGTGGACATATAGGAAACTCCTTAAGAGAAACTACAGATTCATCTCACTCAAGAGCAAGGAAACTACTGCTGATGGCTATTTTTCAGTACCTCAAGTCTCTGTTTGCAATGA
This sequence comes from Montemys delectorum, assembly GCA_019843815.1. Taxonomy (NCBI): domain Eukaryota; kingdom Metazoa; phylum Chordata; class Mammalia; order Rodentia; family Muridae; genus Montemys; species Montemys delectorum. Next base: position 89,723 of record JADRCD010217693.1, on the reverse strand, counting down.
ACAATTAGAGGTGTCTAACTCCCTCCTCTCATTCATCTGTCAGAAGATCAGGAAAGACAGGCACAGGGATTTACAGCTGGAATCCACTGATTTGTACAATATGGCATGTGCAGAGGACACACACACAGGCCAAGCTCCTTTCTACATAGCATCAGACTTCGTAAGCTCAATCTTATATGGCAAAACAAAGATAGATTAAAATGTGACAGAATAGATAAAATGTGACTGTAAAACTGAGACAGATTACCTACATGTATGCACGTGTACTCAGGTAGATATACTATCCTTTATGCACCACTGAAAAAGCATGTAGAATCATGCCATTCTGATTTTCCTCATCTAATTCAATTGAATCAAGGTCAAATATCATAAAATATTAGCTTTTTTTTAAAAAAATGACTTTCCATGTCAGCCTGATCAAAATGAATTGAATGTAATTATCGCTGCCCTGGTATTTCCAGCCAAGTTTTAGGAACTGTCTACTCAAGAAACAAGCTGAAAACATATTGTTCGTATCCAAAAGTGAGATGTTAACTCCACCTTGCACATTCATAGCTCTAGAACTTTCTGTGCTCGTCAACATTGTTTATGAGAATAGCATCTACAATAACTTGTTGTTTTCCTAGAATGGCCCCACGTGTCTTTGTGACTGCACTTCCCAACGGAGAACATTCAGAGCTCTCAGTATGAGACAACTGAGACTCTGAGGGTTGAAAGAGAGGCATGCACTGAGTAGGAGGTTTTGGATGGAAGAAATTATCTGAGATGGTGTATTAGTACATGATTATCCTTGAAGTCCACAGGTCCATATGGCCCCCACCATCTGTGTCTGCCCACACACAAACTCCTGAAGTGCTTCTGAATACAGTCAAATGTTCTCTGAGACATACACAGTTTTAGGGCATTTGTTAAAGTCCAAATACTCAGAAAGCTCACAGGAGAGATTTTTAGGGAATTTGTCAGACGGGTTTAATTGTTTCTTCCATATTGCTCATTCTTGATTAGGGGAGTGGGTTAAGTTGGGTTGTTGTGGCAGATCTTTGCATCAGGGTCTTACTATTTAAACAACACTGTGCTAGAAATCACTACATAACACAGAGTGAATATAAACCCATGGTAATCCTTCTCCATCTTGCACGTGTTGATGTGACAGAAGTGAATTATTATGCCCAGCTCACTTTAGTGAGTCACAGAGATTTGCTCAATGTCACTACTTTAAGACTCACTTCGTCAATGGTTATTAAAGTCCTTTATTGAACACTACTCCATTTTAAAGATTTTCTAGTTTCTCCTTGCTGGTCAAGATGTGTGACTCATCTTTTCTCATATTCTGTTCCACTAAGACATTATTTTGGATATGAGTGAAAAAATTAAACTTAAAAAAAAGTAACTTTTTTTTTGTTTTTCAAAACACAAATTCATTTAGTGTCAGAGCCAAGACACCATTGTACAAGTAGCTCCAGAGTTTAAGCCTTGTCACCTGTGATATACTTCTGGTTACAGATCTCATACAGACAAGTCTGCGATGGAATAATAAAGAAATATATGAGGAAATATATGAACAAATATCTAACCAAGTAGTCATGAAAAATTTATTGATTTTCCTAGGTCATAAATTTTTAATAATCATTAAAATTGCTTGAAAGAATGTGATGAAGATTAAGAACAGTCTACTTACACAAATACATACAATTTTAGAATATTTCATAGTCACTTTCACACATATTCTTGCATCCCTGGGGAGCCATAGACCTCCAGGTAAATGCAGACTAATGCAATTGTTGGTCCACTATCCCCGTAAAAATCTATACGTCTATGGCTCTTCTAGTAAGATCTGAGAGCATTTGCAGCTTTGTGTCCTCAGACATGATGTTTAATGTCTTTGGGACTTGTTTATGGTAGAAATGATCACTAGTCATTTTACATTATACCACGTGCCTAGTCCTCAGTGTCTATCTCTGTAAATACTTCATTATCAATTATTATTTGATTTACAATCTTCACTTTCCATGATGTGATACTGAGTGGGAAGCACCTCAATTGATCACTGTTGTTCAAGTTGACAGAGTTTTGACAAAAGCTCCTGTTTTAGATGAGAAGTTAAACAAAAACTTCTGTTTGGCTAACAAGAAATACAAGAAAAAATGTTTTAAAAGTGAGTTTCTATAGAGTATTCAATATATTTTACAAGAGGAGAATATTATTTCACTAAAATTAGGCATAGCTAAATAGGAAATAGTACTCACTATGTAAGGATCCTTTTATCAGCTTATGTTCAGTGAGAAAAACACATGTAAATGGATGAAATTTAAGTTGATACATTTAACCTTAGTGGGCTTATGTTCACATTTAAAAGATTACACAATGACAAAAAGGCTTAGCCAAAAGGAAGCAACATCCCCTGAAACCATTTCCTTAGCATCTAGGGATATGCTAAATAACATCTGAACAAAGATGCTTGACTTTTCACTGCCCCCACAGAAAGGCTACATGTTTGGATTTATCTACAAGAAAGATGGGGCAGTCAGTGTTTATATATTTGGATATATTTGTTTTAAATATTTACATCATGTAAACTGCTTAAGCATTTTGAGCACAGTTTAGCGAATTCCTCTTGAAGTTTTTGTACGAAAGAAACTTGTTGAGTGCAAAGCTGTTTGCTGACCAAAAGGAGCCTTATGCCATCAGGGTGAGGGAAAGAGAGTACAGAGATACAGCATTCCTTCCCACTCTCCTCCCTTGCCTACACTTAAAATCATGTCTAGCAGAGTTACCCTAATCTGGGTGAGGTTCTCAGCATTTCTTTTAAAAGGCCTGTATTCCTTTCAGTCACTCCCATTTTCATTATAATCACTCTATCCAGAAACTGGAAACTTTCCAAACAGGTATTCATGGGCTCCTTTAATTCATAACAGAACCACACTTGGACCTGAAATGCCAGCTTCCAGCTCTTTTGAAGATAGATATGAACATTTAATATTTAGCTGTCACAATATAAAGACAAGCGTCTTGTAGAATTTTTGAAAGAGTAGGCTCCTGACCTTCCAATCCACCTTTTTTTTTTAACTTTTATTGCATGATGATGAGAAAAGTTACATGATTTCAATTTATCTGAATTTTTTTAACATTTAAAAACATATTTTAAGTAAAAGAATTAAATCACATTCTTGTTTCCCTTTTGTACCCCAACTCCTCCCAGAGACCTCCTCTACAATATCTTTTTTTGTCATATTCCTTAAAATTTATAAAATATTAAAACAATAAAAATGAGTATTATAAAAGTTGTTTGCTATTAAACAACGATCAATTTAACAGTGTTATGTAGATGCTTGTCTACAGCAATACTGAAAATACATATGTTTTTCTCAATATAAATTTTAAATAACTCCAAACATATTAACTCTATATTTCAAAATAATACATCACTATTAGTATTTTCTTAAATAAACATAAATATATAAAGTCTTATTGTTTGTCTGTTTGTTTTGTATTTGGTAGAGTAAAAAATCTTGATTCTTACTGTGGTACAAGCCCAAAATAAGAAAAATTTTTAGACATTAGATTTCATTGTAATAAGGCTGTACTTCAATGATCCTCACATCACCAAAGGATTTTACCTCCATCGTAGCTAAGCTGAGAGTTGAAGGTCCTGCTGCGCCAAGGAATGAATTGTAGGCACGATTTTTGGATACGGACTTCCTGCTATGGTCAAAACTATTTGACTTGAGTGAGTGACTTTATTCTTAGCCCACAGAAAACAGGTTACATTCATTTAAGAAATCGTGTGTGTATTAAGATGGTCTATCCATAAAGTCATTCACCAACTGTTTCAATGAACAATGCTTCTGCTTGGAGGATGGCATGGACATTGGGTGAGGGTAAGAATCTGGTTCATTGGCTGTGATAATTTGGAAAAGCATTCATCTTAGAGAAAGAGTAACTTGTAAAGTCCTCTTCTTCAAACTTGATACAAGAGCTACAAATGTCACACAAAGCATTCAGTCTCACTCTTTGTTCTCTTTCCTACAAGCCACCTCCAAAATTAAGTGTCTATGTCTCCCTTGGGTATATAAATACTTTTGAAATATATAAGCTGTTCTGAAAACCATAGTATAGTGTAAAAACATGAAATAACAATACTACTAATAGAGAGGCTAAGACAGGGGAATCAAGATTTCAAGACCCTTATGTTGTACACAGCAAGACACTGTCACAAACAAGCTGAAAGTGTATATAGATTGTAAAATAGTCGACCTATTTCTCCAATCACCAAATTAGAGAGACCATTGGATGACAATCAACAAATTTCTAACTCCTCATATTTTTGGATTTCAATCGCTTAGGATATGTTGGTAATATTAATTTTCATATTAAGATATTAAGAAAAGGTAATTGTCACTTCTTGTTTTTGTTGTAAGAGGTAGAATTAGATTTGTGTAGATTTGTTGAAAGATTACTTTCTTGCTTCTTCTAGGATATAGTTTTGCTCCTTATGTTGGTGTTTTTCATCTATTATCCTTTGTAGGCTGGATTTGTGGAAAGATATTGTAGAAATTTTGTTTTGTCATGAAATACCTTGTTTTCTCCATCGATGGTAATTGAGAGTTTTGCTGGGTATAGTAGCCTGGGCTGGCATTTGTGTTCTTGTAGGATCTGTATGAGATCTGCCCAGGATCTTCTAGCTTTCATAGTCTCTGGTGAGAAGTCCACCATAATTCTGATAGACCTGCCTTTATATGTTACTTGCCTTTTTTCCCTTACTGCTTTTAAAATTCTTTCTTTATTTAGTGCATTTAGTGTTTTTATTATTATGTGACAGGAGGAATTTCTTTTCTGGGCCAGTCTATTTGGAGTTCTGTAGGCTTCTTGTATGTTCATGGGCATCTCTTTCTTTAGGTTAGGGAAGTTTTCTTCTATAATTTTGTTGAAGATATTTACTGGCCTATTACCTTTGGAGTCTTCACTCTCTTCTATACCTATTATCCTTAGGTTTGGTCTTCTCATTGAGTCCTGGATTTCCTGGATGTTTTGGGTTAGGAGATTTTTGCTTTCTGCATTTTCTTTGACTATTGTGTCGATGTTTTCTATGATGTCTTCTGCCCCTGAGATTCTCTTTTCTATCTCATGATTTCTTTCCTAGGTTTTGTATCTCCAGGGTTGTCTCTTTTTCTGATTTCTTTATTGTTTCTATTTCCATTTTTAGATTCTGCATGGTTTTGCTCATTTCCTTCACCTGTTTGATTGTGTTTTCCTGTAGTTTTTTAAGGGGTTTTTGTGTTTCCTCTTTAAGAACTTCTAGCTCTTCACTGGTGTTCTCCTGTGTTTCTTTGAGGGTGCTACTTATGTCTTTCTTAAAGTCCTGTATCATCATCATGATAAGTGATTTTAGATCTGAATCTTGCTTTTCCGGTGTGATGATGTGTCCAGGACTTGCTATGGTGGGAGAATGGTGGCATTCTGATGATGCCAAGTAACCTTGGTTTGTGTTGTTTATTTTCTTAAGCTTGTTCCCCACCACCACCTTCTGGTTATCTCTAGTGCTACCTGCACTTGCTAAATCTGACTGGAGCCAGTCCTTCCTGTGATCCTGGTTGTGTCAGAACTCCTCAGAGTCAAGCTGTCTCTGGAATCCTATGATTCTGGGATCCTGTGACTCTGGGCTTATTAGAGCACCTGGGAGTATAACACCTTCCTCTGGGTGTTGTGGGACTGGCTGTGGAGCCTGGGTCCAAGGTCTGCTCAGGACACCAGTCCAGAGAGAGACTGGAAGGAACCCGAGCCACTCTGCTGGTGGAGTTCCTGTGTGCCTGGTCCCACTGGTCCCAGTTACTCCCAGTTTTGGGAGTAAGTCCAGGCGTCCTAGGAGTCCAACTAGCAGCTGGCTTCTGCAGTTGTCTAAACCTCAACTGCCTACATGCTAGGTGGCAATGACCTATGGGGTCATGTGACACAACACAGCAATTAATAATAATTCAGGCCACAGAAAAGGTTTCTGAACACCCATGAATAAAACATATCTCAAAACCAAATACTCAATGAACCAAAGTATTTCAAGCAGTGCTAACTAAAAGGTTCATCTCAGGACTTCATTTATCCTTTTGAATATCCATCCAGAATACACATTTTGTATTGCTTTCGCCTCTGCATGAGAAATGAATCCTGAGACACCTTGGCAAATATTCAACAGTCTTTTCTGTTATACTACGTATCATTTTTGCACTACTGTATATTTTTTGCTTTGCTCTACATCACATTTTCTGCCTTTATAGAAATATACAGGGTTAATTATACCTATGATATATTTAATATTTTCCTGACATAATTCCCTAGCATATGAGAATCAAATTAGGCTATGCAGAGTGGTGCACACCTTTAATTACAGCACTTAGAAGGCAGAGGCAGGCAGATTTCTGGGTTTGAGGCCAGGCTGGTCTACAGAGTGAGTTCCAGGACAGCCAGGGCTACACAGAGAAACCCTTTCTCGAACAAACAAACAAACAAACAAATTTTTATATCTTTGGATTGTATTATTTTAGAATGATTGGTTATATAAATTGCTATTTGAGTTTTTTTTTTCTTTAAATCACTAAACGGATTTCTGGCTTGGAATTAGGACAGAATTTACTACAATTTCTGAAATGAATTTAAACTTAATTCTTCCATTTTGTATGTCATAGTTCTGTTAACCAGTATTCTCAGAATTAATAGTTATAAAATCAGATTACTCCTCTTCTCCAAAAAGCAATAAAGATGTTCTATAAACATCATAAAGTATCAAATAATCAGCCAAATATTCGTATGGAAATAAACAAGCTTGCCCATCATCTCAACATGCTATTTGCTTTCATCTTTTAAAATCACAGAAATTATGTGTGGCATGACCAGTGAACAGGCTCTGCAGGTAAAGGCATGTGCCACTAGCACTGAGACTTGAGTGTAATATCTGAAACTCAAGCAGGAATGAATGAATGCACTTCAGTTATTATGTGACCTACACACAATCACTCACACACACACACACACACAGGAGAGACTTAAAATGTAAGAAAATTATATGTATAGAAAATATTTACAATATATTTTATAAGTATTTTTCAATGCTTATTTTAAAATAAATACATTTTACAATATATTTAAAAGTATTTTACTATATATTTCTTTATGAGTTATTATCAATAACCTATTTTATAAGTATTCCTCATAATCTTTGGAATTATTGCCAATCATGTGTCAGATACTACTCCCAAGTTTAGGTTTCTGCCAGTTCTTTTGGTTTCCTTCCAGAACTGGGAGGTAATACCCTATTGCTGAAGACACAATATACTTGATTCACAGAACATAGAAAAAAATCATGCTAGCACTCACTTGGAAGCTTTATCTCTACTGGCTAGTTTTTATAATAGTGAAAGATGAAATGCACACTCCCAGAGAGAAAAATGGAATCACAAGTTTTATCCATTTAATAACCCTGTAAGCTATGGTAATGGATCTGTAGAGATGGCCTCAATATTGGTGGCAGTATCACGGGAGTAACTAAACATTTCTGAGTGGATTTAATGCCTAATTAACAAGTCAGAACTCATATATAGACCAGGAACCTCTAGCTAGACATGTCATATATCCTAGGGGCAACCTAATACTAAAGTTTAGTTGAATGGATATATTAAACTAACTCATCATTATATCTGAACACTTTTTCACAGGGTGAGCCTCGCCAGAAAAACTTCTTTATCCAGAAACATTTTGGAGAGTAACACAGCGATCCATGACTGACCAAAGTGCAAAGAATAAAATATTATGAAATTCCAGCCTCTAAACTTGGCATCTGTATCATAGCCCATCTCAGCAAGGCTCAGGGATCATGGCAGAAGAGAGAAGAGAGAGATTATAAAAACCAAAAACATTGGATGGCTAAATGATGAGGAATGCAAGGCAAGTCCCACATATTAGCTTGTAATAGTTGGGAACATGCAGAAATTCTGCTCAGTCTCAGCCCCTTTCCCCCCAAAAGTCCAGCATTAAGGAGGTGAGGTGAGCACAGAGTTCTACCCTGCTTAAGCAGCTACTGAGCATGAGCAACTGCTGAAACAAGAGTTAACTTTTCTGAGGGTGTGGTCCCTAGGATATAGACCGTGCTCCACAGAAGTTCACCTATGACTATATGGGCAGGACAACCTGTACTTGATGGGTTGGTTTTAAAATATTTAAAAAGGACAAAAAGTAGGATGGGCTGAGGATGGATCTGGGAGGAGTCAAAGGAGTATGCATGAGATCAATGCATACCATGAAACTCTCAATTATGAATAATGAGGAAAGATAAAAAAGAATGAGAGGACAACTATTTCTTTAGTGAAAGAAGGTCATAGTGTGAGCAGTTCAAGAAGCCATCCTCTAGAGCATGTTCCCAAGATACGAAAGTGCTAAACTTTCTACTGTGATTTTTCTAAATGTAATCTTAAATCCCAAGAAATCTGACCTTCTATGTTTGCTTTTGCAAGCCTCTAGACTGATATCTGAGACTGCAGGCTGATAGCTGTTTTCTGATCATGACCTTCTTTTTTATTCACTCAGCCAACTGACACTGAAGAATGTTTATTTCAACTTTATTTTAAAAACACTCTTTATACATCTTGATCATGTTCTTTCCCCTCTAACTCCCCCTTCATCCTCCACACCTCCCTCCCCTCTCAACTTTATGCCTTCTTTCTCCCTTTCTCTTTCTTTATCTCCAAAAAGAACCCACAAAGCACACACAAAAAAAATATCAAAACAAGCAAGCAAAAGATAAATAAATCATCTACAACAAAAAATACCCACAAAACAAAAGTTCACAAAACAGCAACAATGATGACAACGTGGGGTTTGTTTTATGATGACCAAATCCTCTTGGCCATGGGGACTTGCCCTGGAGTTTTACGCATATACCATGTACTCAGTGAACTCTGTTGGAGACTGATTCTCTCTTTCCCAGTAGGTATCAATTATAAATAGCTTCTTGGCTGATGCAACCTGCTGTCCACATCTTCTTAGTGATGGCATCCTGTCAGGCTTGAACCTGTTCAGACCTTGTGCATGTTGTCGGTCTCTCTTAGTTCATTTTATGTTGGTCCTGTTCTATCTGGAAAGGGCCATTTGCTTGGAGTCATTCACAGCCACTGCCTTTTACAATCTTTCTGTCCCTCTTCCACATAGAGTACTGAGCCTCAAGGCAAAACATTTGATGAATATATCCCATTTGGGGCTGAGAGAACTAGAAGAATCTGATAGAATATCTTACTTGCCTTGGAATTGCCATACCTAGGCCAAGACCCTCTAGGTAGACATGTCATAGACCCTAGGTAAAACATAATACTACAATTTCACTAAGTGGACATAGCATTAAACTGCTTCATCATAATATCCATACATTAGGTCATAGGGCAACCCTCATCAGAGAAATTTCTTTTTACAGACTGCAGGGAGTAAAAGACACTTTTATGAGGCAAACAGTAAATAAATAATTTGTAACTAGGAGCTGTAGTGTTAAGAGACAATGATGTAATGAAGATATTCCAGCATAGGATCTTGATTTAGGATGAGTTTAAAAGCGGGACTCTCACAAATAATCCAATAATCAAAACCAAAAAAAACTATACAATGTTATTATGAGGAGAGTCTGAGATGGAGAAAATATGCAAATATCTGAAAAAATAATTTCATTTCTTGCACTCACCATTACTAAAGATTAAATTGCAAAGTCACACAGAATGTTATTGTGTGCCTTTGTAGTTTAGCCCATAGTTCATGACTGAACATTTAGTCCCAGTCTTCACAATATTTGGAGATGTTAAGGAAGTTTGGGAATTGAAAGCATACCTAACAGAATTGACTCACTGGAGCAGGTTTTATGAGTTATAGCCTGCAATGTTTCTGGGGCAAATTTTCATCTTCCTGGTCTACCAAGATGAAGAAGCCCCTGCCACATGTTCTTACAGTCATTAACTCCACCATATCTGTCCCTCTACAGAAGCAGTCTTTAAAATTGCAACCTACAATAAACTTCTCCTTCCTCAAGAAGCTCTGTCAGATATATCTGCTCAGAGTAAGGAGAAAAGTAACTAACAAAATAGATGAAATATACTGAAGCCATACTTCTATATATACTTCATTTTACTAAATCTGGGATGAGATCATATTTCCATAGCAATTGATATTTCTCAATTTCTTTCTGACAACTGGTTATCCTATTCATATATCCTATTCTCTCTGGCTACATTCTTTTTCTATGCATGTCTTATCTATAGCTCAAATATACTCTAGTATTAAAGTTCCTATTGTGTATTTCATACTCTGCCATAGTGCAAGAAAAATTTGATGGTCTCCCACTTTGACTTAAACTCAGATAAAAATTGGAATTTGCTCCAGCCTTCTGGTTCTCCACTGGAGAAAATACATTCTGTACTGTACACTAACTGCATATACACATCCTTTCTCTGAGAATCTTCTAAAGACTGATGACATCTTCACTGCCCTCCCCATCCCTGCATTTTATCACCTACCATATCCTCCTCTTAGGACTTCAGTTTCAGAATGGTAATTTACAAAGACTTTTTACATTGATTCGAACTTATTTCTTTCATGTTTGACTTTTCTTCTCTTGCTAGACTACTTTAATTTCTGAGAAGTATGCTTCTTGTTTATCGTTTTCAATACATTGTGAAGAACACGTGCTTTATTTCAGTAGACCTAAGTGTCTAACCACCTGAAACTCAAAATGGTAAGCTCTGATCTATCAGGAACCCTAGAACAAATGAGTATCTTTCTTGTGAATTGGAAACTCAATTTAAATATTAAGTAGGCTAAACTTTGGCTAATTGTCCATTTATCCTATGTAATCCTTTCCTGGAAGCAATCTCAGCTCACAAGATATGGGGCAGTCGCTTGGGAGCTACAATGTAGAGAATGAGGAAATTATCATGTTTATAAAGATCTCAAAATTTAATTCTACCACCATTTTTTAATAAAAATAAGGAAAGGAAAACCAACAACATTTATTCTACTTACACTATAGTTTGCTTTCTGTGGCTCTGATCAGCTTCGGGAAAGTGCATCCTTTCAGAGGGGGTCTGGAGCTTTCGAATCAATCAGACAGCTGGGCTTTAAGGCTAAATTCCACTACTTACCAACTGAGAAGCTTCAGGCATTTTGATTAGCTGTTGTAAGCTTCTTCATGGCCTGTATCTGTAATATTAATTGTACTAAAATTAAAGCACTGTTGTAAGGATTAAATTAGATAATCTTCATGAAGCACTTAGAATACGGTCATGAAATGAAACTTTGGAACAACCCAGTGATGGCTAAAAATCTTCCCTCAGTTTCAGGGCAAATGAAGTCATATGGATAGTCTAATGCCATACAGTCAGTACATGAGAAGGAAACCATATTTCTAAATGACATGCTGCTGGAACTTTCCCGTTCTTCTGACTCCATTAGGTAAAGTTCTTGTGGTTTGCCTACTAAACCAGAACAATGTTCCACTTCCTTGAGCAACAATCACAAAGTCTGATCGGATTTGAGCAGTTATTAGCTAAAACGGGTTGGATCCAGGAAAGGGCTCAAGACTAAGGGGCTTGCCACAGGAGCATGAAGATGACAGTTGAATTCACACGGACCAGCATAAAGCATATGTTTTCAATCTTAGTTCTCAGTTCAAAAGTGAGATGGGAGCCAGAGAAGGAAATTCAAGGGCCAGATAAACTGTTTAAGTAGCAACAAACAGCAAAGACATCTTCTCTGGAGATGCCAGGCAAAGCCCGATGCCTAGGTTCTTACTTTGCCCTCTGCCCATGTGCTGTGGCATCCTTGCACCAACTCACTCACAAAGATATGTCTAAAATTGATTAATACAAATACCCATCTAAAGGTATGGAAAAGGTTTATTGTGACACTGAGCACTGATAAGGAAAAATGTAGGAGTCTTTTGCTGCATTACCACATTGAAATTCGTGAGTCATCTTCTTTCTCTATATCAATAAAATGCTATAGTGAGGACATTGAAGGGAAATAAACAAACACTTATAAAAATATACATAAAAGGATGAAACAAAGAAACAAGCCAAGAAAGAAATTTATTGCTAATGTGAGATTTGGAATTATTTTCTCATTCTCTTTAGAAACAAAAATGTTTCCTCAGACTATTTTTTATTATGAAAATCTAGGAAGGAAATTTTCTTTATGTCAAAAATACTTTAATTTTATTCCAATTGCAAATTAGTGTAGTATATGCTACATTAATTTTCTATAAGTCTTATAAGAGAATAGAATTTATATATATAGTACCAAAATAATATGACATTAAAAATATTTCTTACTATGATAATTAAATGCTTAATTTTTTACACAAAGCTTCATATAGCTTGGGTTGATCTCAAATACCAGCTTAGTAGCTGAGAATGATCTTGAACTCCAAATCTTCCTGACTTTTCCTCTCTTGTCCAGGAATTGCAGGTATATGACACCACACTTACTAATGTATTTAATCTTAAAGTACTTCATATAACTGAAGTAATTGTTTGGCAATACCAGGAATTAGGCACAGTACCTTATACGTATTAATTAAGCACTATGTTACATCCCAGCTCCATTTTTAGTTTGTATTTTTGATATAGCATCTTAGTAATTTGCAGTAGCTGATCCTGAACTCGTTCTTTAACCCAAGTATCTCTGATCTGACATCTCTTTAACTTCATCCTCTCAAGTATCTACACCTCCAGACCAAACTAAAGTTAAGTTTGAATGACTGAAAAATGAAAATAGTCATTGCTCATTCATTAGGTGCATGCTATTTGTTTTCCATGGAAAATTGTACATTATGTTTCCATATTAATGGAAATAATTTCTTAATAGGAAAAATTGATGATGCAGAAAACAATGTTTTATTTGGGAAAGAAAACAGCATTCAGAAGAAAATGAGTAGGATCAAATCCATAAGCACAGTGTTACAATAAAAATGAAAAAATAGAGGCAGGACAGAAGGCAGAGCCCATAGGTACCTATAGATACACATATATTTATCATAAATCTCATAACAGGTTGAGGAGTGAGTTTTTTCTTCTCATTGCTTGACTATTTTCAGTGAAGTAAATGGTGAAATTTACAGCTGATATGGCTTAACATTGTGAGAATGAATTGACTGAGGAATTCAGAGGCACTGCCTGAAAGTGCTGAGAAACACTCAGAACTGACATAAGCCCCAAAGTGGGCCAAATAGAAATAGAGCTAACTTTTGGAAAAGAAAAAAAAAAACACATAAAGGAAAGTACAGCCTGATAATACTGAAATGTAAAAAAATGTTGATAAAACTAAATCATAATTTTCACACAGCACTGAAAGCAAGCTTTATTGCAGTAAAACAAAACATTCATTTTACAGTGGTGTGGCCAAGACCCTCTGCTAGACGGTGATTAGGTAGCTGGGCAAAGTGGGCAGAGAACAGTCACCCACTAAATATCACAGACATCTGATAGTTTTAAGAAATGGCAAAAGGCTCTGTACCTGAAATAGAGGAAGTAAAAGAAAAAGTAGGCATTTGAAATGGCTCTGTCGTGATTGATACCCACGACACTCTTACACAGTTCAGGGAGAGAAAACAGTAAAAGCATAAGCATTTGTTATGGGGCAACTCATCAGCACAGTTCTAACTTCTAAAGAGAATTTTACAAAAGCAACAGGTAGGAAGAACAGAGTGAACACCTAGGCAGGCCAGCAACTATTTATCACATGGTGGTAGAAACTTATAAGGAAAGAATTCTCAAAATCACAGAAGCCATTTTGTAGTCATAAGAGTAAATCTATGTGCAAAATTCATAGGCAACAGACAACAAAGCTGGAGCTGGAGCTCAAGGCTAGAGACAACTTAGGTTCCTAGTCCTGCAGAAAGAAAAAAAAAAACAAACAAAAATACAGGAAAACCTCTCTATATTTTGTTATTTGTAAGATTTTATAAAAATACTAATCTAAAGTCACCTTGACAGAAGAGTAAGTAAAAGTGTATTTTATTTGATGATAAAAGGTATTTTATTTGATGAACTAGATAGAAGTATGAAGCTGAATTTCTGGCCAAAATACATGGAAGAGTGGAAGTATAATTGTGTAAACCATGATTCAAATACATAGCTACTTTAGTATAAATAATCACTTTCAAAGAAGCAGAGATGGCTGGCTATGACATGCCCCAACTCTCAGAAAGTTTCCAGAAAAGCAACAGAGCACATGCAATTAGGTTAGCTGGCTTCCATGGCAGGAAAGTTCTAGACATAATTCGATTGTCAGAAATGCAATCTTCTGCGATCAAGGTAGCATTAGGTCTCACTAATCTACCGAGTTCTTTGGAAGGACAAATAAATGTTTGGACAAGGAGGAGCTGCTGCATAATTGTTTCTGACAGGAGAAATTTCCAAAATGTTATTAAGCCTCCATAACAGAATCAGATTTTATTAGCAGGGCAAGAAAAATGAAGTGCTTGTTTTAAAAATCCTTATAAGATAGGCAGTTGGATCCAAATTCCTAATTCACCTCACTTTTTCTTCAACCAATTTCAAATCCTTCTTTCCAATATCAACACATTATTAAGACAGAAATTTTACATGAAATATCATTAGGTAGTATTTTCATTCAAAAATATCTATGAGACTGTACATATTGTGTAATAGTTCTGGAAGACTCCTTGGGACTCCCTTTTCTGGAAATGCAAGAGTTCAAGTAGAGAAAATCTTGAGCCCTTTGGCTTGAAAGCATAATGGCTGCAGTTGAGGGAAGGCCAAAGTGCCAGCCAGAGCCGCTTCTTTATTTTCATTGTTTCCATCAAAATGCCAGGTCAGTGTGCTCTGCAGTCAGAGGCTCAGCAGCCTCACCAAGGAGTGGGATGAAAGGCAACTACATTAAAAAGCACTACTTCTCAGAGATGCTATGAGGCTGAAGGCGGTGGTAGAAAGGAAGCCAGAACTGGCATGCTGTGCATTTGTATAAATAAATAAATGAATGAATAAATAAATAAATAAATAAATCAGAGAGAGAGAGAAAGAAGGAAAGAAAGAAAGAAAGAAAGAAAGAAAGAAAGAAAGAAAGAAAGAAAGAAAGATAGAAAGACAGACAGAAAGACAGACAGATAGAAAGAAAGACAAAAAAGATCAGGTCAGAAAGAAAATATAAGGCCCTTTGATCTTCCAGACAAATTTACTGAAGATCAAGTTGTCTAGAATTGCACACATCACATGCTTGTTCAAAGATCTTTGTACTAGTAACACAAACTTATATCAACAACCACCCTTCAGATTAAATAAATAAATAAATTAAATTTACATGTGTGCAAAGTTAATAAATTCATAAACAAACAAAACCCTACAAAATATTAACTGTAGGCATTCCAAGGAGTTATCCACATTCAAGAGAAAACAAAGAAAAGAAAGATTTAGAGGCAATTTCAGTACAACTTTGGACATGTTGAGCTGTAAAATCCTGTGAAAAACCAGTAGGAAATGAGCATATGAAGGCTTCCCCTAATATGCCCTGTACCACCTCTTTCTGTGTCTCATTGTGAGAGGACAGGATCAAATCAGGTTTAATGAAGAAAAGACAGCAAAAATGATGGGCTGACATATCTAACATGAGATTTTACACGACTATGGCTCTCTTCGTTTGATTTCTCTCCTTCTCACATGAGGAAGTAGACTGCCTTGTTGCCACCTACAAACTTGAGAGACAGGCAGGTCAGGAAGCCAAGGGAGGGCTCAGGCTAATTTCCAACAAAATGCTGGTTCCTATCATGAATAACAGAAGTGAGGCCTTCTCCAGAAATCCCCTTAAAGATGTCATTGCCAAGGCCTAAATCAGAGCTTTGTGAGATGCCCTGACACACAGGATCCAAGTCAACTGACCCCACTATTTCTGAACCACAGAAACTAAATCATCATAGTCCCTTTTTGTTTTTAATCCAGCACACTGGGACTTTGATACACAGCAATAGATTACTAAAATATTACAATGACTGAGTTAGCAATTTGGAGTGCTAGAAGCTACACTCTGGAAGTTTTAAGGACAACAATGAGTAAATAGTATTTGTTAGAATGGACATCTACGAAGGGAAAGAGAAAAAATGGAAAAAATCAGGATATTAAACATGTCAGTTTACCTGCTAGCAGCCTAGAATGAGTGAATGAATGAATGAATGAATGAACAAATGAATCAATCTCTTATCTTTCTAAGAAGTTGTTTTTAAATTTAAAATTAGTTTATCCCACATGTCATTGTTTGGTAATAAACTTTCAGACCTGTCAAGTTCACATTAGTGATTATATATACTTTTATATGTGTATATGAGGAACACAACACCTGATTTATGTCTTTACAGATCAATAAGAAAATTGATAACATAAGCATGTACACATAAACACACATACATACATATATGTATATCAGAATATATATATATATATATATATATATATATATGTGAGATTATACATATCAGAAATATATGTATATCAGAGTATTTAGCAAAATGCCATAAAGTGCTTGGGAGCCACTTTCTGAGAGAGACACAAGGTCCACACAGCAGGTTACAAAGGCAGTGAGCTTTGAGCTCTGCTGTCACATTGTGTTTCTAGACAAGGACTTACCTTATTTGGACAAAACAGTAAAGGAAAGTGGGAGAAACAAATTAAAGCTAAAAGTAAATAATTAGATTTATTTTTTAAGAGGTGAAACAGTCTTATTCTGTTATAAAACTTTAACCATCAAATTGTAATTTCTATATCAATAGCAGCAGACCATGCCCAGCCTATAAACCACTATACCTGTTGACATTTAAACTCATGAAATTACCATAGAAACCATCTCTATGTGAATGAGAAAAGGTGTTCATATTACCTGGCCACAAAATTTTGCCAAGACTGTCTATATTAAAACAATATCTTAAGAAATATCTTAGGCAATTCTGAGTATCTAAATATTTAAAATCCCCTTTGCAATTTGGACAGTAAAGTCATGGTCAGGAGGCCAGAGAAATAGAAGCAATGAAGGTCAAAGTATCCTCTGGATTCTTCTTCATTACACCATGGGCTGGTAGCAGTTGGTTCCCTTCCAAAGTCAACTTTCCTACAATGTTGACTTTGTTCATGATTCACTCACCCTTTTTAGTCTGGGATAGTAATGCTATGAAGTTAGAAGTTATCATGGAAGAGAGAAAGCCTAGAATGTGCAAGGCTTCAAGGAATGTGTGCTGTAGATGTCGGCAGGGCCATGACAGAGACTAAAAGCCTCAGACCCATCATAAGTGGTTAGGCTTGGGGAAAAGGCCAGTGTGGCTGTTGATAGTGTGTACAGAAAATGGACATCAAACTTTCTATCCTTGGATATTTATGGCTGAGGATCACTCCCTTTAAGAGACTTCTACTTTGATCAGATCATCCTATTTCCTGTTCAGCTGCATGAAATAATAACCTTCATTCTTTGCTCAACTCAGTTAAATACAAACAATATCCTTTTAGGGGGATGTGATTTCTCTATCAGACAACCCAAACTCCATCTTTTCTCTGTGATTGTGTTTACTTTTTCTTCGTTATCTCCCCAACCTAGTCAGGTTCACATCCCTGGAGCCTTGCAATAGCGTGGTGATAGGGTTTATAAGTGAGCCCTTTATTACATTATTCTCAATTATTTATTTAAACACTTGTCTTCTAATGGAAGTAGGAGAAATAATATGAAGAACACATACTCACACATGTTACATTAATGACGTTTCTATGAAAGCACCCAACCTAACAGTCCATTAAAGAAATGATTGAATAAATTTATTATTTACATGTTTATTGTGAAAATATCAGTAGTTCACTCTTTTTTATGTACTTTCTTGCTTGCTCTATGAATGCAAGAAACAACTTTTATGAAGTGTGTTCTAGCTCATCTATCTGCAATGTTTCTTTTAGCCTCCTGTAATGATTTTCCAACCCAAGAATAACTACACAGAGGAAAGGCAGCATTCTCCTCCTCTGAAAGGTAATGCTCTGTGAAGCAGCCTCATGGTCTTATTCCCAATGGGAAGGAAATCTACCTCTAAAGTATTTTGATGTGTGTCTGGACACCTCCATTCTTCAGTTCACCAAGACACATAGTTAGCACCATTTCCTAATGCTATTTGATTGCTACTGCTGTATAGGATTGCAAGTAATCATATAAAGGAAGTGATGGAGAGCACACCCCTTCACTCATTCTGATAATACATGCCTTCTCCCTTGTGGCCTGCCATCAAATAACATCTTTATTCTTCACAGATACTCCTAAAACTTCTTCAAATCTCTCAATGTCAAATTCGAAAGTTGCTCTCTCTTTTTTTTCCCCAGAAAAAGGTCTCTTTTCTACATCTTTCCTTGGCATTTAAGAACCTCAAACTCTGCTATGAACTGCAATGTAAAAGCTTTTTTCCCTACAAAATGTAAAATGCCAAAGTGATATTTACAGAACTGTAAATATCTTTCTCATTGAATTTTAGAACGATCATATAGAAGGGCAAAAAGTCACTCCTTAGAAGTTCTGAAGAAAGTTAGAACAAAGGCAGATGGGTAAATCCCTTATCCCAGTTCACCCTGATGGCTGCAAATCTCTTTCCTGTAAAAAGTCAAATGAGAAGCCAGCATGTCATGGAAAGACTCATGGGAGTTTTCCTCTTTTTGTGCATGGAAAGTCAGCCTTGGCATTAAAATTGACCAGGAGCTTGTCAAAGTATAATTCAAAATCAAGCGCAGTTATATACACCTGTATTCAGAATGAGACAGAGGAACCTATTGAGCCCAACAGTTCCACGCAAGCCTAGTTAACACAGAAAAAGCCAATCTCAAAACGGGCAAACAAAGGGCAATTCAAAAATTGTAAACAGAGTAATGGTACGTAACTGTAAATCCAAGAAAGTCATGGGTTCAAGGCTAGCTTGCATACCAAGTTTCAAGCCAGCCAGAGATAAATAGAAATACAATGTTTTACAAGAAACCAACAACAACAAAATAATCAATAACAAAAAAGTGAACAAATCCATGACTTAAAATGGAAATTATGTTATGCATACAACATTTTAGACGATATTATGTCCTCTCCACAGAACGTTTATGAAATGTTAGTTCTCAGGACTAGAAAGATGGCTTAGCAGTTAAGACCTCTAGTTGCTCTTCCAGAGGACTTGAGTTTAATTCCCACAACCCACATGATGTCTCAGAAATGCCTGTAACTCAAATTCCAAGAGATCCAATGGCATCTTGGCCACACAGCTCGCACACACATGGTGCAAAGACATACACAAAGGTTGAACACACCCACACATAAAATATGAATAAAATAGTATCACATGTTAGCTTCCCATAAAATTGTAATAAAATTATAAAATGTATAAGACGAATCAGGTAGACTGTACCGTGTGCTGTAAATGTTCACAAAGTCCTACAAAAATGGGGCAATACTGTCAAACATTTTGTTTAGGTGGTGTTCTACAATGGAAGAAAATGGAGAAATGGAATTAGGCAATTCTGTGACACATTTGAAAATAAAATGAATGAAGCATGGTTAAGAACTAGAAATAGTTACTCAGTGGAACAAAGCACTTTAGAGAAGCAGCTTAGCTTTACCTTCAACATGGACACCCAAGAGACACTGCTGTGACCCAGCATTGGACAGTGGCAGTATCAGCCTGGTGCTTAGCACAAGTACAGTAACTGCTCATGAAAACTGTGGACCTAATTTGATAAGGCAGAGAATGTCATGATTAAATATGTTGGAGTTTAGTGTTTTAGATTTTTTAAAAGCATGATTAGAGAAGGGTTAGGTAAACACTACCTGGAAGTTGTGAATAGACTGAGTTCAAAGAACAACTGTTGAGGGATCAACGCGGAACCAGTAAAAATCACGAGGAAAGTATGACATAAAGCAGGGTGTCTCCAAGTGGAGAGAAATAAGAGGGCTGTGTATGAGTCAGTGGCAAATGCAAGGGGGCTCATAATTGGCCAAGTGTTAAACTCTAAAAATGAACATATTAAGGCACCACACCCAAGTTGCCATGGTGGTAGCAATATCTACCAGAAAGGCTGTGTGAAAAAAAAAATGAAAAATTTAGGTCTTGACACAATGAGTGCAATGTGTGAAGTCTCAAGGTTGCCATATCCAAGAAAATTAGTGGAAATTTTTCTGTAGTACAGGAGAGTCCAAATAGTTTGTGTTACAAGTTTCAGAATCAATAAAGATGAATGTTTGGAAACATACATATAGATAAGATCACAAAACAAAACAGCTGGACAGTGGTGGCACTCGCCTTTAATCCCAGCACTTGGGAGGTAGAGGAAGGCAGATTTCTGAGTTCGAGGTCAGACTGGTCTACAGAATGAGTGCCAGGACAGCCAGGGCTACCCAGAGAAACCCTGTCTTGAAAAAACAAAAAAACAAACCAAACCAAAACCAAAACAAACCAAAACAAACAAACAAAAAAAGATCACAAAATAATAAGACATGAGTTGTGAGAAAGAACTAAGCATGGATTTCTGGAAATGTTTATTTCTAGCAAATGAAAAAAATCTCTTTGAAGAAACACAGTGAAGATCTCCTAGAACTTGTTAGAAAATCAAGACATAGAGTACTGCAAAATTATTGCGTGACATTGAACACATTAGATAGGTGTGAGTTCCCATCATGGCTTTGCTCCTCCTCTAAATGCTGAGAGTAACCTTAGTTCGCAGCCCATAATGATGTGTGAGATGGAATACAGGTCCTCAAGTTAAGCAGTTTTACCCATAGGGCAGAGTTATTATGCAATACATTATACTATTAAAAAACTACAAAAGGGTAAGTTTTTCTAGCAAAATTCAAATGAAACGTGGATGCTAGTTTATTATAAACTCTATGCTACAGAAGTCAAAAGCCAGGAATGTTAAGATCCTTCTTCTGGAGGTGTGTAAATAACTTCTACTCTATTTAACTCTAGAATATTTGGTGCATAATGATTAGTGGCCTTTAATTAAGCAGTTTGGGCTCAACACCCATAGGAAATGCTTCTTTTAAAAGTCTGTTCAAGAGTGTGTACTCTAGTTTGATTCCTTAAAGTTTGTTTCCTTCTTATACAAATTAAAGTTTACACAGAAGTCCAGTAGAAATAATACAGAACAGCTTCTACCGAGTATAAGTGTATGTTGGTTATTAATAAATAAAACATACATCGGGACCCTATTTTCCAAATATTCTTTTTCTTCAAGATTGTATACACAATCAAATTTATTATACTATTTCATAGTCTACAAGAAAGTAGTAGAAATAGTGTTACTTTTGGTTCAAAAGGCATTTATACTCAGGACTTCCATTATGAGATTAAACTGGGAACTGAATTAACTAACCTAGTACCACTGGCTCTCTCCTGATTAGATGCCTGCTTCACTGAGATATAAAATATTCTCAACAAAAGCAAGTATATCAACCACCTAAAAGGATAAACTATTTTTATTATGTCGACTAAACTCCCTGAACCAATACAGGACAAAGATGGAATATTGTATTAGGCAAGGTTCTCTAGAGGAATAAACCAATAGAATGTATGTGTAATTGTGATGGGATTTATTATATCGGTTCATATGATCAGAGGCTAGAGAGTCCCCAATGGCCAGCTGCAGGCTGGAGAGGTGAGAAGACAGCTTCTTAGTCCAAGCAGCTTCAAGCCTTAGAACAAGAAGGCAAATGGTGCAACTCCAGTGTGAGTCCTGAAGAATCACTTGTGGGAGTTCTCATTTCAAGGGCCAAAAAATTTTAGATTTTTATATTTGTGGGAGGGGCATCAGCAAAACCACATCTGCTCAATAACTGAATTTAACCACATATAAACTTCCCACTTCTGTTTTCTGATTCATCTGGATCCCCAGCAATGTGAAAAGTGGCACATACAGAACACATATTTCTTCCTTATTTTACTGATCTGTAAGACAACCATTTCTGAAAAAATGCCCTAATGGATACACTCTTTCAATCAGTATTGACAATAGAAATGATCACGAAAATACTGATAAATATGTATAAAGCCACATAGCTTCTTATATACAACAATAAATAATTAAAATTTATTCTTTATACTTTAAGAAGACTATGTACATCAAAATCTGATTAATACCAAGCCAGGATGTTCCTTATAAGAAACAAACACGTAGGTAAAGATATAACAGTAAGATGGTAGCAAGCATTAGTCACCAAAAATATTCTATACAGCATATTTATTATCATCAAATAAGAGAAGCTTCAAAGCAAAATGACGAATGAGAGTATTAATCACTATTAGAAAATAGTAATTTGAAATGGCCATGGATCTGGCCACTATCACATGTATGATTTTGATAACGTAGGTTTAAGTTGAACAGAACCATCCATCAAAAAGTGGGATGTGTAGTACCTCTTAGTTGCTGACAGATCAAAAGGGAAAAAATATACAATGAAAGTAATTAGTGAAATAAGTTACAGTTACTTATGTACAGACAATTGCATTTTGGAAAGAGAGTGATAAATAAAAATATGTCCTAGAAAATGTAGATTCCCTGATTGCCTGGATACAGGCTAAAAGAGGGGAAGAGTGACTGTTAATAGTACTGAGCTTAAAGGAAGAATGCCAAAATGCTCTGATACCAACTGTATGGATAACACTAAAACCTATGGATATGTGCACTTTAACTGAATTCATTTTAAGGTATGTACCTTATATCTCAAAACATTTTGTTTTGGCCTTTTAGTTTTGTTTTAATAGAAAGATAATTTTAATGAGTTCAATTGCTTTGTTGAAGTAAACAACAGCTTAATCATTGACATGATTTATAAATAGCCAGTCGCAAATTAAGTATTTTTCTGGTCATGTTAGGTTCATATATTTTCTTTTAAAATGTTTTATTGATTATTTGGGACTCTCACATTATGTCCCTGCCCATGCTCAGTTCACAGTCCTCCCATGTCAGCCCACCACTCCCTCATGATGTCCTCCAGCAAAATAATTATAATAATGATAATAATGATGATGATGATGATGATGGTGATGATGATGATGATGATGATGATAATAATAATAATAATAAATTTTTGTTGTTCATATGCTTACTGGAGCATGGTCACATTTCTAGTGACCAGACCTTTAAGAAAAGAAGATTCTTTCACTTCCTGCACCAAATCCCCTGAGGCCATCAATTAAGGAGTGCTATCTCTCTAGAGCCTATACATATCACCATGGCTTCAGATGGTATCCCAGACTGCAAACATTGCTGTGGGATTCAGGGGTAACACGGGCCACACACATCAACACAGTCCATGGGCATATTAGGACCAGCGAGGCACTGATGGCCTCACTTACTGCACAGACCACTGAGCCTCAACATAGTCTCGGGTAGCTACACATGACACTGACATCAACAAGCCCCGTCCCATCAATCCAGGGAGCAAAGATTGAGGACATCATTAATTCACCAGGAACACAGACTGCATATGTCCGCATGGATCTCGGGCATCATCATGGCCTGGAGAAGCAGGATGGACCATAGACACCAATATGGCCTCCAGTGGCATCTTGGACAACTGTGGTCCTTTGAGGAGATCTAATCCAGAAAGTGAGCCTTTCTTATCTGGTTCTTTATCTTTGCCCAGAGCCAGGGTAATCCCAGAGCCAGGTGGCAGGTTGAGAAGCTAAGTCTTAATGTGTTTAAACTCCAAGCTGCTGCACATCATCCCAATGACATTATGTCAGCCTCAGTCCTCTCTCTCACCTGTCACTGGCATCGCGTCTCCAGCTCTGCCTTTCTCCATAGAGCACCCACTGCTCCATTTTTTTTTTAGTACACTCATGTCTCCATAAGAAACTTGCTTATTATAGTGATGTGGGACTGTAAACCATGCCAGGAAGCTTGGGTAACCACCCAAGAGCGGGTTGTCGGCCCCTGCCCAATTCCTGGTCTAGAACATGTGCCACACTTCCCACATAAGGAAAGTGACCCGTGGTCATGTAGGCTCAGACCAGACTTCTCCATGCTAATCAGGTACATAGAGACCCTAAGGGAATAGCCAATAAGCTTTCCTTCCCAGACATTTCTCCCTGTAAAAGGCATTTTATATCAGGTCCGCCCTGAGCCGTTGGTATGCTATTCATTCATTTTCCATGATGAAAAGTCAATAGTTTAGAACCATGTATTGTCTCTTTCATCAAGTATCATTGTGCAGAGCATGGAGAGGGTCTTCAACTACAGAGCCATAGCTTAATTCTCCCATGGAAGGCCTTTCTGTGCTTCCAGCCACAACTTTAGGCAATCTAAGGGCAATCACATCTGAGCTAAGCCGGAGCTCCCCATTTCCCCTGGCCCTGGGCTAGATGTCATCCTCAGCTGCAGGTTCCCAACTCAGCTCTCAATTCCTCACAACTTAGCAGCTCCTGACTGTTTGGAAGCTGCCCCCTCTGCCCGCACCGCAGGTCTGTGGACTCCTGACACTTCTTTCCAACTTCTCTATGCGGTTCTCCAGCGGCGACTAGTTCAGAAGTCAGGGAAGCCCAGCTTAGGCTTTCCCACATTTCAGACTGAGCCTTTTCACCCGTCATGGTTTCTTGGCACTTCCATGAGGTCCAGAAGCTCAGTGACACTTCTTCCATTCTGCCTCTCAAGCAGCCATGCCCTGATGTGGGGCAGAAAGTGGACCCACAATGTGGCACTGGCACACCCCTGTACTACTAGACTGGGGAAAGCCTGGGTGTCTTCTGCCCACCTTTGATGCTACTTCGATTTCTTTCTTTCTTTCTTTCTCTCTCTCTCTCTCTCTCTCTCTCTCTCTCTCTCTCTCTCCCTCCCTCCCTCCCTCCCTCCCTCCCTCCCTTTCTTTTTTCTTTCTTTCTTTCTTTCTTTCTTTCTTTCTTTCTTTCTTTCTTTCTTTCTCTCTCTTTCTTTCCTTCTTTCCTTCTTTCTTTCTTTCTTTCTTTCTTTTTTCTTTCTTCTCTCTCTCTCTCTCTCTCTCTCTCTCTCTCTCTCTCTCTCTCTCTCGTTACAAGTTACAAGGACTGAGAGATGCCTCAGTGACTAAGAGCACCTGTTCTACATGCACTCATATCAAAAACTGTTGCCTCACTTGCTTGCAATCATTTGCATTAGGTGGAAGAAATGGCGAAGCTCCTAGTGAACTAACTGACTAACCAGCCTAGCCCAAATGGCCAGCTTCTAGGTCAGTGATGCTTTAATGCTTTTGTGATTAGATTACTCCATGACAGGACTTTTTGTCTGCGGCATAGAGAGAAGATTGAATTGCACAGAACTTTTCAGACTATATCTGGTCCATTCTCTGAAGTTTCATATTTTAGACTCAGAGAGTCGTATTTGTTTCTATTGTGCCTTGATGTGGAGTAAAGAGAACAGCAGAGTCTGTAGTTGATTTATTTTGATGTAAAAGTTTGAGCAGTCCAGAAGCTAATGCTATGGAGGGATGAAGGACTGACCAACTGGCTCCCAAGATATGTGGATGCAACCTCAGCTTTGCCTAATGTTGGGAGTCAGCTTTTTGCTTTGCTATAAAGGAAGATATGGAGTCTCCTAGCAAACCATTGAAGTGATCTGTTATACACAAGGCCAATGGTAGAGAAAATGGAACCCAACAGAAGGTATGGAGAGGCTGTGACTCCTGGTGAAAACTGATCAATTGCAATGCAGGCTTTTAAGGAAGATATAAATCTTAGGAAATGCACATTGAGTGGATTGCAAGGTGAGCTTTAGAACTGTGAAAACTTTAAATGTGTCACATGGGGCTTAGAAAAATGGGTTAATGAAAGAGATGGAGGCCAGAGTGAAGGACTTGAGTTATAACACAGAGATAAGACAGCAAAAGGTTCCCAGTTGGGAGATGTTGAGTAGTGAACCTGACCAAGCAAGAAATGACAAATCAATCTTGTCAAATCTTTCCTCTCAGATTCCTGTAAGTCCCATCATGTGTGTATATATTATACAAACACACACACACACACACACACACACACACACACACTCCTTGTTTGTCATACAATGACTACAGAGGTAATCTTTTCTGTGTTGCTTACCATAGTTGCTCATGACAGTTAAGAAACATTTCACATTAGAAAGCTTACCTTTAATATGCATGTGTATAGGTCTACACATGATTAAATAGACATTGGCTATCATCATTGATCACATATAAATCATAGTTAATAACATTTCATTTTGAATACAAAATTTCAAGATATAAGGAGAAAACCAAGAACACATGACATAGAAACACTAACTGCAGAAGAAATTTATGCTCTGAGATAGATGAGCAAATGACCATGTCTGTGTTTTCAGAAATGTGAACATTGCTGGAGCTCTACAGCTGTGGTTTCAAGATGGTGACAGACCGCAGAAAGATGGTAACTCAGGTGTTTGGCTGAATTCAAGGCAGCTAAGATCTAGGAGAAGAATGTGAACTTTTTGGCCCTCGTATCTCTGAGAGGCCACAATCAGGTTATTTCTGAAACAACAAAGAAAGAGAGAGGGAAGACAGAGAAAACAAGAACAATGAGCCAGGAAAATAAAACAGCTTGTCCCATATAAAGAACCATTGTCATATGTGTATGTATATATATGTGTGTGTATGTGTGTGTATGTATATGTGTGTGTATGTATATGTGTGTGTGTGTATGTGTATACATATATGTGTGTGTGTGTGTGTGTGTGTGTGTGTACACTCTCTTGGAAGACAATAGTATATTCTATGACTAACAATCACAATATTCATCTCTAGGAACTATTAATACTCCATTAAAAACTGAATAATTACATTGGAATAATCAATAGAACAAATCTAAAGTGAACTATTAACAGCAATAATTTACCTGAAAAACAATCAAATAACATGAACATACAACAAGCTAGGAGAATTATGCTGTTTACATCCCTATCCCTGAACTAGTAAACCAGCCATAATCTTCTCAATTTCTTTATTTATTTTGATTGTAATTTCACCCTCAGCCACAATGTTGGTTTTATTCTTGTTTGTTTCTTTGTTTGTAACTTAACATGGATGATAATTTCATCCTTAAAGAACCTAAATGAATCTTTTGTGTTTCAGCTAGCTCATTGTTCTTTTTTATCTCTTTCTTCCTTCAATTACTACTGTAACATATATGCATTTATACAAGCATATAAACATGTAAAGATAAACTGGTAGGTCATTAGTGTTGCTCGTAGCATATGTTTTAGAGGTGACCACTTACTATGAGAAAACCACTTAGGGGGCTCATCCCCGGGGAAGACTTATCTCCTCTCCATTAACAGTCATTAAATGCCTGTAGCTCTACATCTAGGGGTGGGACCTGGTGAGAATTTCCCCATCCATATTGGCCTGAAAAATGCCAGTTCAAGTCTTGAAGTGTCCACCCTCATGGCACCAAGAATATTTGCACGTATTTTACTGCTGTACAAACACCATCATTTTTTATTCCTCAGATATATTTAACACACTTAACTATAACTCTGTAGTCATTAATCCCTCCCACTTTCCTCTTCCCAGGGAGAAATGGGCTTTTGAGTCCAGAATTTAAGATTAACTTATTCAGGTTTTTAATATTTCATAGTTTACAAGTAATCTTCTAGATCAATATTGAGCATTACAATTGAATATATTTAAATATGATTAAGAAAGAAATTGTCACAAAAAATCCACAGTATTGGGAGTGTAATAAGCGAATAAATGGAATATATCAGTAGTGTTGTAGATGGAGACTAAACAAAGATATGTAACATTTGTCCTATGGTGTAAGAACTCATATGAATGTAGAGTTCCCATAGTTTCTAGCCTCAATCCTGTGCATAACTACTTCAACCAGTACCAGGCTCCTGACTTATCTATATCAAGATTTGCAAAAACATGTGTATTTAATTTCTATTAGAAAAACACCTTCATCAGAATAGCATTACTTACTATATTGAGTATGTATAGTTTGATAGGAATTCAGAACCTGCATGTTTTACCAATCAAGATAGTTTTCACTTGGAAACAGAGAATCTTACTGTTCAAAATGTAAAGGCCTTCTCTTCTGCACATTTAGGTTGTAACCCAGCACGTGAGCAGGGTACAGAGGAGTGCTCGGGAATGTTTGTATGGACATACATATCCTCATTTCCTCCTTTCTCCGGGACAGAGACATGTGTTCTGCAGTTACATCTTTACTGCATGAGTACAAAATCATTGTACCTGTTTTCTTAAATACCTGATCTTTGAAAAATCAAAATTAACTCATATGCCTAGTTCTTTCTTTTCCTATTTCAGATAGGCTTTCTCCTACGTGAAAGGAGATTTTTGCTTTACATATTTGCATATATCCCCTTTTGAGACATGAAAATGAAGATTTTTTTTCTCAAACATAAGTAAAAACTATCCCCTATATTCTTTGTATTCATTTTTTTAGAAGTAATTTCCATTTTGTTTTATGTAAGAAAGCTGTTAACATAAAAAGCAGGCAGTGGTGACAAAATGACCCACAGAGGTCAGGGACCAAACTCAGATTAAAAGGTAAATATGTCCTAACTGGCCATATGCTGCCTGTGAATTATTAAGTGAGAAATTTGATTTCCTGGTTTTTCCCATGAGGACATTATATGCTATTCTGAAAGAAAAGAGAAATAATATCCCCATTTCCCTTTCTTGAATGTCAAATGCAAAGTTATTTTCTAATGTGTTCTAAAAGGTTACAAAATAAATGCTTCAAAGAGTCAAGATCCATACTGACACCTAAGTGGTGCTCTTGCCTGGTGACATGACCTGAGGCACAATTTTCAGAGCTGAGCACTGAAATAGTGGATGCCTGTCTCCTTGCTGTTCACCAAGACAAAAGGACAGAAGGAGATGTCTGGGAAGGAGAAAGGAAGGAAGGAAGGAAGGAAGGGAGGGAGGGAGGGAGGGAGAGAGGGAGGGAGGGAGGGAGGGAGGAAGGACGTGTGGGGTGTGGAGGAAGTCAGAGCTGGGATAGCAGAAGCAAATGAATTAGGTACTAGAACCTCCACACTAGAGCTACTTATGTTGGTTATGACTTTGCAATGTGACCATTCAGTGTAATGAAGACACTGACAATTGGATTTTGTAAATCTTCCTGACATTTAACACTTATGTGGAAATACATTCATGAGAACTTGCTTGATGACAATTTTTATATTCTAAGCCTTATTTTTGTTTTTACCCCTAGAAATTCTGAGAGTGACTTTATTGGTATTCTCCAAGTCCCTCTGATCTGTTGAGGTAGGACCAGGGTTGGTGAGAAAAATTCCAAAATCTTTGTTTTGTCACCCATCCTGGGATAACAGCTTCATTGTGCATAAAATAAAGTTTACTCCAGGACCTTCTTCTACTTGCGACACGGAGGGCTTAGATATGAGTAGGGAACATCTTGTTTCTGCGTCTCGATAACCAAACCTAACTACTAGCCTTCATAGTACTGAGGCCAGGGAAAAAAAAACTTAGGCCCAGCCCCTGGAAAAATTAACAGGATGTTACACTGGAGAAAAGCGCAGAAGATAGATCGATCTAATGGTAACAATATAGGATAGGTTTTCAACATGTGAAGAATAAGCATTGCTAGATAAAGCCAGTGTTTATCTCATCAATAAAATAGCAAAAGTTTAAAAAGTAGGGCTCATTGTCACTCTGAAGTTTTGTATTTAGCCCAGAAAAATCCAGGTATTTTTTTTTTCCTTCTCCATCAGCTGGAAACAAGGAGAACAACAGGGAGCTCTTTAGGACCTGTATTCTTCTGGGCCACCCCACAGAAGCATAACTGAAGGTCATACTAAGAGAAACTAGGGAAAGAAAAGGGAAAATGTACTTGCCCACACTATTCCCAGAAAGGGTCTGCTCATATCTTCTAGTTGTAAGTCACATTAATCTTACAAAGCCAATAAGAAGATGACTAATGCAGAAAAGAGTCAGTCTCTTACAGATAAGAGCTACCAAAACCTCCGGATAGCACTATAAATTAAACGCATACCATGGGGATCTGTTTCTCCCCCTCCCTTCCTATCCCTCTGTGTTTCCATCTGTCTCCCCTCTCTCTTTCTTTCTCTATTTCCCCCCTGTCTACAAACAAGTATCGGCACAGTCTCTGAAATTACATCACCAGATATTCTATATGAGACTGTGAATAAGCCAGAAAACTGCAGAACAGCCTTGTGTATTTTGGAGATAAAAAGAGTAAAATAATATACAACTAAGAATCAAGGCTTGAAAGTAACATATCTCATATGACAGAATTGTACTAAGCATTAAAATTAAAAGCAGTAGTTTGAGTTCTAAGCTAGGCAGAAGTTATTGTGTGATACTGTTTTGGGGTATTTTATATAAAAGTCCTGTGCATCTGTGTGGGTATGTTTTCTGACATATATGTGTATGATTTTATACATGTATGTGTAATATATACATATATATTCTAATTTTTCTTTAGCTTAAATTTGAATCGAAATAATAATTTAGTAAATTTTGTCGTATTTTGGAAAAATTCCAGGCACTGTTTTACGGAAATAAACCGGCATGTGGACATGCAATGACATCCATCCACATATGTTCTTTTTTAAAGATTTATTATTATTTCTGTGTCTGTGTTTATATTTACATACATGTATATTAAAGGAGAAAAGAAGATGGTGTCAGTGTGCTGAGGTAAAATGTAGTTATGAGCTTTTCTGAGATAGGTGCTGGCAACTGAACTTGTGTTCCCAGGAAGACCAGTAAATATTCTTAATCACTGAACAATCTTTACAGCCCAGAGAATTCATAATATGTCATAGATTTTATTTTCTAGTTTTCCAAAAAATCCTTGTAAAAGAAACTAATATTGCTCCTAAAACTGTTTCTCCTTTCACAAAGTTGCTTTCTCTCTCCTTTTCATTTTATGTGTGTACAAGTTTGTGTGTGTTGTGTCTGTGTATGCATATGCTTGTACACACGGAAGCCAAAAGTTGACATCAGTACTTTTTCTTAAATGGTCTTCACCTCATATCTTTAAGGCAAGGTGTCTCTCTGAACCTGGGCCTTGCCCGCTCTCCTAGATTCTTTGGTTATAATATCCTAGGAGTCCTCCTTGTCCATTACAAGTGTGTGATACTGTGTCCAAAATTTTCTGGTAGGTTCTTCATGCATGTATGACAAGCATTTTACTGTCTAAGCCATCTCCCCAGTTCATCTCAAACTCTTTTGAACATTTTTATTTAATTTTTGTCAATGAGAAATTCATTAAAGTCAAGGATACTTATTTTGATACTGAAAATTATACGGAGATCAATACATTCCACCCATGTAGCTAGTTCCTAAATCAAAAGAGTTGGTGATGTCTTGTTTCTCTCTTCTCCATTCCTTCTGTTTTTGATGTTTTTAACCTTCCCACTTAGGTGCTCTCTTAAGTTAACCCTCTTCTCCCTCCTTTGTAAATCACCTGAACACCATGGTGCAAGTTGCTTGGAATTTTATGGCATGGCTACATTCATTTATCATGCCTTTGTCTCTGCATTATTTCTGGAGTTGCTCTGTACTGACAAACGACTTAGTATTTTAATCTAACAAGCTTGTCCCTTTCTCAAGAAAAATTTCTAGTGAATAATTGCAAAATAGATTTTAAATTTGTTTTAAGTCTTTTACTCTTGGGAACTAAATGTAGATATTCCATAATTCGACCCAAAGTTAGGTGACAAGTGGCATCCATTTATATTCGTCTTCTTTAGACATGGTCCACAGTGTGTCATTTCAGTAGGTACCTCCCCACATCATGAACTGTGCAATTCTCTGAGAGCTCCTAGGCTCTGAATCCTAGATCTCTTGCTACTAGACACACAGACAGGACAATGTGATCTGTATTCTAACCTTCTTTGCATTCTTCTACCTGTGATGCCATAGACTAGCTTTGATAATTACATTCTTAGAACCATCCCTGATATTGGATGCACTAAACAAGCATCAACTATAACCTAATCTGCAGAATACACTAGGAATTTCCCAAGATTATCCTTAAGGTCAGCTCTCTGGCTTCTTTTAATCTCCTCCTTATACCAGTTTAGCTCCTGACCTAACTTTCACACTCCTTTCCTTCTTTACATTTTTCTTTTATAGAAAATAGATAATTTTTTCATAAAATATATCCACATTATAATCCCCCTGCTCTTCCTCCCACTTGCTCTTCCTCCCACTTGCTCTTCCTCCCACTTGCTCTTCCTCCCACTTGCTCTTCCTCCCACTTGCTCTTCCTCCTACTTGCTCTTCCTCCCAGTTGCTCTTCCTCCTAGTTGCTCTTCCTCCCAGTTGCTCTTCCTCCTAGTTGCTGCCCACATGCTTCCCCCTCTCCTCCACTTGGACTTTCTGTCTGTCTCTTAAAAAAGCAGGCTTCTAAGAAATAACAACCAAATCTGACAAAATTAAATATAGTAAGATGAAGCAAAAACTTTCATATCGAGTTAGACCCAACATGAGAAAAAAAATTCCAAGAGCAGGAACAAGAGTCAGAGATCCACTCATTCTCACTGTCAGGAGTACCACAAAAGTAGTAGGCAAGTAGTTATAATGTATACACAGAGAATTTGGTATAGACCCATGTAGACCCTGTGCTTGAAACTTCAGTCTCTGTGAGCTCACATGTCCCTTGTTTAGTTAATTCAAAAGGCTGTGATCTCCTGATATTCTCCTTCCCTTTGAGTTCTACATTGTTTCAGTCTCCTCTTACACAGGATTCTCTGAGTTCTGAGGGGAGAGATTTGAAAAATATCTCCAACCTCTCTCTCTCTCTCTCTCTCTCTCTCTCTCTCTCTCTCTCTCTCTCCTCTGTCTCTCTCTGTCTCTCCTCTCTCTGTCTCTGTCTCTCTCTGTCTCTCTGACTCTCTGTCTTTCTGTCTGTCTCTGTCTCTCTGTCTCTGTCCCTCTCTGTCTTTCTGTCTCTCTGTCTCTCTCTGTCTCTGTCTTTCTCTCTGTGTCTCTATCTCTCTCTGTCTCTCCATAATGTCTGTGTTTCTGCATCTCTTCCCATCTGCTCTAGGAGGAAACCTCTCTAATGATGACTGAATACGACACTGATCTATAAGTATAGTCAAATATCACCAGGGATCATTTTATTGATTTCTTTTAGACCAGTAGTACTTAGTTTTACTCTAGGTCTCTAGGCTATATACTCTCTGGTTATTGGTTATGCAAACCCTATAGTTCTGATGGAGTAGGCTTTTAGTCAAATCATACATTGATTGGCTACTCCCACAAGATCTGTCCCCCAATTATCCTAGTGTATTATACATGTAAAGCAAATTATAGGTCAAAGGTTTTGCGGCTGTGTTGGTGAGACTTTTCAATAACCTGCAGAGTACCTCCCCACATGAGAGAGAGTAGAGCAGAGAGGTGACAGCTCCATGTAAGTACTCTATGGACTTCTCCATGTTCAATGAGTTGTGTCCTCATTGTCCCTGACAACAGAACCCCACAGTCACTTTGCAGAGTACAGATTTTTGTCCTATTAACAATTGGGTTATTTGATGATTTTCATTGGACTTCCTTCGTTAATAACTTAAGTGAACACAACTTAGTCTAGCCACTGCTTCCATCCACACACCATGTCCCATAAAATCTACTCTAATTCCCCCTCCAGAGAGATCCATGAATCACCCCATTACACAATGGCTAATAGTTATGTATAAATGAATATATACAATTTATGTTTCTGGGTCTTGTTACCACATTCAGGACATTGTGTCTAGTTCCATCTATTTGCCTATTAATTTTATAATCTCATTTTTTTTCTGTAACAGCTGAGTAATAAACGTTGTGTAAATATACCACAGGTTCTTAATCCTTTTTGTTGTTGTTGTTGTTGTTGTTGTTGTTAAGAGATATCTCAATTGTTTCCAGTTTATGGCTATTATGATAAAGACACCAAATTAACATGGCAGGATGGAGAATTCTTTAGGTATATGACCCAGGAGTGGTATAGGTGGGCCTTGAGTTAGATTGATTTCCAACTTTACAAGAAACTGCTATAGTTTGGTTTCCATAGTGGTTGTACAAGTTTACACTCCCATTAGCAATGTAGAGGATTCTCCTTGCTCCATTTTCTCACTGGCTTGAGCTATAACTTGTGCTATTGATCTTAGACATTCTCACAAGTGTAAGATGGTATCGCAAAGTGCACTTGATTTGCATTTCCCTGATGGCTAAGGATGTTGAACATTTAAGATTTCTCAGACATTGGAGATGCCTCTATTTAGAATTCTCTGTTTAGATCTGTACTCCATTTTTACTTGGATTATTTGATTTTGTTAATATATGTTGAGGTCTTTGATGCACTTGGACTTGAGCTTTGTGCAGAGTGATAGATATGGATATAATTGTGTTCAGGCAACCAACTTGTCCAGTGACATTTGCTGAAGATGCTATCTTCCAGCGTGTATTTCTGGCTTCTTTATAAAAGTCAGGTATTCATATTATGTAGATTTATGTCTGTGTCTTCAATTTGATTCCATTGATCAACATGTCTGGGTTTTTTTTTGTTGTTGGTTTTTTTTTGTTGTTGTTGTTTTTGTTTTTTGGTTTTTTTTGTTGTTGTTGTTGTTTTTTTTTTTTTTTTTGCCAATACCATGTGGTTTTTATTACTAATGTTCTGTAGTACAGCCTGAAGTTGAGAATGGCGTTACATCTAGGAGTTCTTTGTGTGTCAGGGTTGTTTTATCTATTCTGCTTTGTTTTGTTTTTCATATGAAGTTGAGAATTGTCCTTTCAAGTTCTATAATGAATTCTGTTGGAATTTTGATAAAGAATGCATTGGATCTATGGACTGACTATGGTAGGATGGCCATTTCTACCCTGTTGATCCACAATCATGGGAGATCTGTACAACTGAGATCTTCCTCAATTTCTTTCTTCAATGGCTTGAAGTTTTTAATCATACAAATCTTTCACTTGTTTGGTTAGAGTTACCACTGGCCCAACTTGGGATCTATCCCATGGCTGAGCACCAAACCTTGACACTATTACTGATGCTATGTTGTGCTTAAAGGCAGGAGTTTAGCATAGCTGTTCTCTTATAGGCTCTACGAGTAGTTGACTGAGACAGATATAGATACTTACAGCCAACCATTGGACTTCCCTGTTGTGGCTAGGGATTGGATTCTGTTCTTAGATTTCTGATGAGGTTGAAAAACTACATAGTCTCCTAGCCTACCCAGGCTCTTCACTTTGAGAGGAACAGATTTGAGAGGATGGCTTTCAGATGACACTCAGTCTAAAGCCAGGACATATCCAGGTGCAGAACTATAGTCTGAAGTAAGGGTAGAGGACAGAGGTTCTATTTAATTAACAAAGATGATAGACTGGGTGTTAGGTCTCATGTACTTTGTAAATTACAAAATAGTAATAGTTGTGTTCAATTATATTTGAGATAAAATAGTCTTTTAATTGGACAGAGAGGGAGAAGTGTTGTAGATAGCCCTGGGGCTAATTATATTTGATGTTAATTCTGTTCTCCTGTGAGGGGCTTCGAACAAGGAATGAGTCAGCACTCAGGTAATTTCCTGTAAACCTTCTTCGCCCCTTAATTTATAAAATAAAGGATATAACTGGTAATTGGGTGGAGAAAGAGGGGAAGGTAGAGCTGAAATTTGTTAAAAAAAAAAAAAAAGGAGGAGTGGGAGAAAAAAGGAGACAGAGGAGGAGGTGGAAGGAAAGCACAGAGCAGAAGCACTTGTCCTGGAGAACCGCAAGTTCTAAGGGGTCTCATAGATGGAGAAGTTGGTAGTATAGTGGTCGATCTGCCCAGTCTAGGTGCACAGCATGTATTCATATTAACTGAGTTGTTTTTGTTGCTGGGGCATATTTGGATTGGAGATTTACCACAACACTTCCCCCTATGGAAGAGTTAGGAGAAGGACTGAAGGAGCAGAAAGGGATGGCAACACCATAGGAAGAACAAAAATTTCAACTAACTGCTCCATGAGCTCCAGCATATATGTAGCAGAGGATTGCCTTGTCTGGCCTTAGTTGGGGTGGATGCACTTAATCCTGTAGAGACTTGATGCCTAAGGGAAGGGGGATGCTGAGGATGGGATGAGGTGGGAGATAGGGGAAGGTAGATAGGAGTGCACCCTCTCAGAGGCAAAGGGAAACGGGTCTGGGATGAAGAACTCTGAGCACAGGGAGTGGGAAGCAGGGCAGCATTTGAAATGTAAAGAAATAAAATAATTTAATAAAAAGTAGCCAAAAGTTGTCATTGGTGTTTTTATTGTTGTTGTTGTTGTTTTAAATTACAATTTAACATACTTCAGAAATAATTTAGGAGTATAAAATAATATGAAATCTAATGAGTTGTCACACATTTTTAGAATTTTTAGATTTGCAATATGTTTGCAATAACAAATGTACATTTTGTTAGATGCTTTCTGTGAGTATACCCATTTAACAGTTCATACCAACAGATCTTATCCTGCTTCCTGAAATACAAATTACAGAGCATGGCTTTCAGGGTGATGAGTCACACTGGAGAAACAAAGTCCAAACAACAAATTAAAAGTCAAACGAAAGCAAGGAAATCCCGAGATCCTAAGCAAATATAAACTTCTTCGTTTCCTCAAACGATATGACTCTTTACTGAATTCCTTCTAAACTCATGAGTCATGAATGTAGCAGAATACTAGCAAACTAACTCCTTAGTCACACAGTCCTATCGTCTTTGCCTTCCAGATTCACAATTCATTTATTTGTTTCTCTATACATTGGGGAAAGGATAAACTGAGAAGATAACCTCTGGAGGCATGCCTTCTCGTGTAGTCAGGAAGGTGGACTTACATATGGAAGGCATAAAGATTCTCTGTAGCTAAAGCACAGTCACCCAGAGGTGATGGGCTGAGATAAATTCAGCATGTTTTATAGCAAGCACTAAAAAGTTACTTCTTAGCTATCTGTCACCATGTTAATGCTAGGCCTCTAAGCTACTATAGTCTTGGGTGAACGACCCACTCTGAGCATCTGTACTTTGGTAGGTGTCTTGAGCATCTCCAAATTGAAAAATAAATTATCTCCAGTAAGAGTTATATGCAGTTCAGAAAACTGCACGATATTTGCTACAAGTTGCAAGTCGTCTAAGACTTCATATTAAATCTTGCTCTTATCAAAATATTAATACTGCTTAGCTGAACAAGAACGGGCTTATTACACATAAAGAGAAATTTCCTTTTCTTTTTTCCCCTCCTGGTACATTGTAGCAACTCCATTTTCTTCAATCTTTAATATAATGTTCTTATCTCCTTCCATTCTACTGCAGTATATCTTTCTATGTGGAGAGGCTTCATAGGAATATAGTGTTTTTCTTTGTTGTAGTATTCAAAGAACATTTTAATAATTCTAACTTCTAGAAGCTTACTGGAAACATCTACTTAAACATCTACTTAATTAATTAAAAAAACAAGAATAATCTGAGAAAATTAAAATGAATGTATATTGCTCAAAAATTATTCAGGTCTTTTTGCTTTCATTTTGTTTTGAACTTTTTGCCTTAATATGAATCCATGGCTGGCATTCTATATGCATGGTATGAAAATTACTCTGTAGGTAAAGGACAATCACCCTTTACTGATGATGTAACGGGTTTACCTGGACCTGAAAATTACTGCATAGCCATAGCGGGCCTGGCTGGCCTGGAATTCATAGATATCAGTGTACCTCTACATTCAAAGTTATAGAATTAAAGGCCTATACATGTGGCTAGATAAATTATTTATAACATAAAAATAGAGGTAAGGAAAACAATAGTATTCTTGTATCTACTTATTCTCCTGTGATTTCTTTTTTTTTTAAAATTTTAATATAGATAAACTGATAAACTGAATATATTCTTTATTGCTGATAGGCATGTATCTATGTATGTATATATTTGGAAAACATGATATATTTACTTGTACTAGAGGAACTTAGACGTTTGTATGGTGTAATCATACTAAATAATGAATATTTAAACAATAGAAAGTAGGGAATTTATTTAGCTATGGTTTTGTTTTTGTTTTTGTTTGTTGGTTGGTTTTTGATTTTTCTTTTTGTTTTTGTTTTGTTTTGTTTTTTTGTTTGTTTTTGCTTTTTCGAGACAGGGTTTCTCTATGTAGCCCTGGCTGTCTTGGAACTCACTCTGTAGACCAGGCTGGCCTCGAACTCAGAAATCCACCTGCCTCTGCCTCCCAAGTGCTGGGATTAAGGGTGTGCAACACCACTGCCAGGCTTCACCTTGATCTTGTATTAGACAATGTCATCAGTGTTCTCAGCTCACTCCATGCTTGGACCCATTACTCTTTATATCCTAGATCTTGCCACTATACCGCAGCCTATTTCACAAAATACACAATGAGCTATTTCAAATCAACACATTCCCTACAGAACTGAACAACTAGAAGTTATCTAGTCTCCAAAGGTATCCTCTGTAAGTCCTTTACTTCCCTTTCATTGTTGTTGTTAAACCAAATTGGACATTTCATTTAATTGATGAATATTGCCAATGCTTCTTCAAAAATGCTTCTGTTCCTGGACACAGCTCTTAATATTCTCCCTTTCCTCTTCATAGTTTCATTGGAATAACTAAGAACAAAAATCATAAATTTGATGTATTAGTTCACTGAAGATTTAATTTTCTGTGGCTTTCTGCTTTTACATTTGGTTAAGGTTTAAGAGCTCGAAGTATTATTCTTGACAACATGTTAAAGTTTGAGGTATGGATGTATAATGGAATAAGGCAATAAATGTCTTGTGTCCATATTGATTTTTTCAGATGAATCTGATTTGAAACTCCTGGCACCCAACAACCCAATATCATTTAACTATGATAACCTTTGAGTTCCTTCAGAGACTGTGACACTTCCCCAGTTAGGTATAATCCCCAATAGAGCCTTGGTGACAAAGAATTGATCTCTATCCTCTCAAACTCTAAGGTCAGCGTGCCCTCGAGTGCTTTACTTCCAGAGAAGCAGGCAGTGCAAGTGAGAGCACAGCTCTGCTGTGTCTCATGATAATGTCAGGAAGAAGGTGCTCTCTAATAAATAGCTGGGCCATTGAGCACAGAGAAAAGCAGTCACATCTTCTCACTAGACTTAGTAATAAAAAGTATTTATGGTGTTATGATACTTCTTAGAGATTAGATAAACCTAAGAAGAACACTGAAGGAATAAACAAATGATAGAATCCAAAGAGGTACTTACTGTGCTTGGTAGAATGCTGGCTAAGTCTTGGAATGGCACAGACAGGATGTGAGCAGAGCATCGCCTGAAGGGGAACAGCATTGTCTGTGAGGACAATTCATTTTTAAATCCCCGTTCTTTACTTGGTGTGTATCCTTAGTATCTGTTATTGAATTAGTATCCTCAAAGTCCCGTAGACATGACCGGATCCCAGGGCAGATCTCCGATCTGTCTTGATTACCTAAAGTTGAACAAAGTAGGAAAGAAGAGTGATGACTTAAGTAAAGGGAGAAGAGAAAATGAATCAGTGGGTGAAGAATCAAAGAAATAAGTTGCTATTGAGAAATTGTAGTGAATGAAATGATTAAAAGTATCAAGCATGGGGCTTGGTGGTTACAGTATCAGAGGAGCTAGGCTTGATGTTCAGAATGCATGGAGTTGCTCACAATCATCAGTTCTAAAGGATCTGATACCACTTCTGACCTCCATGGACGTCGAGCACGTATATTATGCACATACATACTTGCAGGAAAATGCTTATTCACATAAAATAAATAAACCAGAAGTTAAAAAACATCAATTATACAGGGATGCTCTTTCATAGTAGATCCACTGCCACTGGGCTTTTGACTTTTTAATGTATATTTTCCTATTAAAGAACAATTTTCAAAAACAAAGAAGGAAAATAGTGCTTTCTTTTTGCTTCTTTTTATTTCTATGCATAAGGATGTATAATAATATAACTGTATTTTAGAGTATATTTAATATTATATTACTTTCTTGTTCCTAAAGAGCTAATGGAAATGATTAGACAGAATTCAAACATCTTGCATGTGTGTTAATCCATTTATTCTCATCAACTTGACATGACTAGTTTCATTACCCTTGTAGTCAATATTAAGACAGGGTTTAAAGGAATAGTCATTAACCAGCCATTGAGG
This sequence comes from Montemys delectorum, assembly GCA_019843815.1. Classification (NCBI taxonomy): domain Eukaryota; kingdom Metazoa; phylum Chordata; class Mammalia; order Rodentia; family Muridae; genus Montemys; species Montemys delectorum. The sequence continues at coordinate 49,561 of JADRCD010217693.1, read as the reverse complement.
GACTGGGAATTTATCTCAGTGGTAGAGAGTTTGCCTAGCAAGCACAAGGCCCTGGGTTCAGTCCTCAGCTCTGAAAAAAAAAACACACACAAAATAACCAGTCATTGACTGAGATATTTAAAAAGTTCAGTCTGTGGGAAGAGTAAACTGATAATATCTGTGAGAGGCTGTGGTGATGGCTCAGGAAGAGTTAGATAGGAGTTTCTATTAACTAACCAGTTAGTTCAACTGTTAATACTAACAGTATCTGCAATCTTGAGGTTTGACTAAGCAACCTAGCCTCACTGGAGAAGTTGGAAGATCTATGGAGAACGATTTTGACATCAATTTTGGGTCTCCACACATGTATGCTCATACATGCAAGCATCATTTGTAAAAATGCGCGTGCACACACACACACACACATACACACACACACCACACACACACACACACACACACACACACACACGCACCATATACAGAGACACACAGACACATACACACACACAAGAAAACAGAAATGTGTGAGTATCCATTTCACATAATTTTTTTCAACAACACTTCTAAATGATTAGTTTCTTAATTACACATTACTTCTCTTCCTTTAAAATACCACAAATAAATAAACAATTTAGAAAAATAATCATGGATCCTTTTACTCAAGCAGAAAAATCAAATGATTTCATAATCTCCTAAACTTTGTTTCTAATTCAAATAAAATTTTGCTTGTTTGCTCTTAATTTTTCAAGTTGCTGAAATGTCTGTAATGTTAATTGGGTCATTTGTCAATTGTCAGTCTATTCAGTTTTTCAAATTTAAATTCAGTTCTCAGCATTCATTTTTCATATTATTTAATATTACAGAGTGCACTCTTTTAAACTGTGTGCCCTACATACAAAACATCTGGCATAAATAACAAACCTGAAGTAACATTAAATAACTCAACTAATTGGGCAGCGCTCTTTGAAAAGAATCCTTAGGCCAGTAGTAACGTCTGGAAGCAAATAAACAATTTTCCTAGTACAAACAGGAGCCTTCTCAAAGCAGGGAGAATCAATGGCAAATTTTAAAATTCATATCCGCATTTGGCACAAATTTTATTAGATTAAATGGCATTTCAGAAGAAAATTATATTCCATATCTCCTTTACAGGGCTATACAACTACTAACAGACTTTGGACTCTCATTCGAGGCAAGGGAAGAGTATGACACCTTTGAAGGGCTTAAAAGCAATTTGGGAAAATGTTATTTGAAGTCTCCAAGGCTGGTAAAGACCAAACGCTTGGAAATTTGTTCTCCATTTTTTACTGACTGTACTTTGATGCAGACCATTGACCAGCAAACCTTTCACTTGATAAGATTTCCTCCATCCATTGCTGTCCATTCTCTCTTATGTCACGGCTGGGCTGGGATGCAGTTATGATGGGAAAGCTGCTGCCTGGAGCTGTGACCTCCAAGCCACGGTCGGACACTCCTTTGTTGCCCTTCACCTATTTCACTGCCTTATGGAGCCTCATAGAAGAAACGCTACTTGACCTGTTATTTCGCTCTTAAAATCCTTAACGTGTGTAGCCTTTACAGTGAGGTTTTCTAAACATAAAACATTGCCAACCCCACCTATAGCCTCCAGAAGTTTGGGAGATTCATGGTTATTGCCTCTACATCGTTTAAGCCAAACCAAACATGAGTTAGTTGCTGTTTCATACCAAAAATTGTAGTCTAATTTGAGAATTTTATCTGAGGTAACACATAAATTCCTGACTCTACTGTTTTTGTCTTGCTGAATAAGGAAGTGAATTGAAAATAATTGGGGTGAGGAAAAGTTTTTCTTTCTGTTTCTTGTTTTATGTTTACTTTCTTTACTATCTTTGTTGTACTTTGTGGATATATTGCCTCGTATTGTTGCATTTATGTTGTCTCTCTAGGTGGACTATAAATTCCTCAGGCCGGTGAAAAGGCTTCCTAATTTACAGGAGACTGCTACACTGAATGAAACATGATGAATAGCACTCTTTGAAATAAATAACTGGGAAATTCATTAATAACCACTTGCTTTCAGAGACATACATTTTATGACTGCTATGCATAAATTTATAAATCTAATTTTCATACTATCAAGATGAAATTGAAACAAATCTATTGATGTTTTCAAAGAGATACATTCTTTTATATTCTTCTAGGATATATATATCATATGATGTATTTATGGTATCTATAGAACAAATGTGTGTAAACTACAGATACTATATTCAAAAATATATGCATGCACACAAGTACAATAAAACTAAGTTAAAAGTATGTGCCATGAAATTTAACAAGTTTTCTTCAGAGCACAGGATCTGTGCTCTTATCAAAGGATTATTGTCAGAATGTATCAGATAATATTTGGACTTTTGTTTGATGGAATCACCTAGATAGACAGAGAAGGGATTACTAGTTTAGTGGGGAGAATAAGAGTAAAGAGTGTGTGCAAAGGGTCTGCTGCAAAAGAACATGTATAATGTCCTGGTACTGTAAAACCATAGTTAACTAGACCACAGAAAATGGAGAAAGGTATGAAAGAGTCATGGAGATGCAAATGACCATACTATGAAAATCCATTCAGAATATATGTTCTATGTTCACTTGGAGTTCTTCTGTGCTCCTAAACTGTGTACCAGCATGCAGAAAGCACCATGTTCTATGTTCTGTGCTGTGTTTTGTGTGGATGTGTGTGTACATACCAGTCTACACTTTTGAAGTTCAGAGACAATGTCAATGCTATGCTGCCATTCTTCTTTGCTCCTTACTGTGTGCAGTGGGCTTATTACATTCTACCATTTGTTCATCATTTTCAAATAGTTTCAAACCAAAACTAGCAATTCTGCTGATGCCTAGGCTGTGTTCCCCTAATTTATAGACAATTGTTCCTCTGATTTGAGTGTAGGAACCTCAAGATCTTCAAAATAGCACCGGGGGGTTCCAGATAAAGAAATGATCCTTACCAGGATTTACTACCACTATCAGTACATGTGTATTAAATTTCCAAAAAGATCCTAAAGTATCTAAGTGGGATTATATTCTACTGAACTAAGCAGGTTCTACACCAGTGCACAGGTTAACACTGCATCCACAGCTCTCCTTATATAAGACATGAGTCATCCACAGAATGCGCATCTGTTTTCTGGAAAACATTTTCAAATTAAGAACCTTGTCAATTTTAATTAGGATAATGACACAAACCACACTAGTGTGGTTATTTTCTCTCATCTAATAAACTCCTCACTAAAGAGCTAAAAATGTATTTTAAACACATAAAACAAAATCATATCCAGTTATTAAGGGCAGCTGTGTATTTTCAGCTGCTTACAAGTTTCTACCCAGAGAAACAATTTGTTTTATCCATCATATCTAATGTCCTGAAGTCTAAATATTATAGGATAATTTAATAGGTTGTTAACTATATAATCTCACTGAATCTGATCCATTATAAACCATAATATATCATTTAACCATTATTGCCATAAATATTTTATTGGAACAACAAAAATAATTTGAGAAAGACAGGATACTTACATTTCTAAAATATATGACTTTATGTCTTCTATTGCTGAACCTTCTAATAATAACAGAGCAGCACTTTATGAAATTTTAAACAAACATCATAAAAATGCACAATTACAAATCATAAAATTAAAGTGTATTTTACAACCAACATCTATTGAGTGTCCTCTCCATGAAACATATTAATCTAAAAAAAAAAACTTTAAGTTAGAATCAAAATATCTTATTGTATAATTTAAAAAAAAGTAACATGTAACATGCATGTGCTTTATATATGTGTGTTCTCATCTGAGCATGCATTTTTCTTTCTTTTGTTTTCTGTTTATTTTTGAGATTGTGTTCAATTACATTTATCCCTTCCCTTTTCTCCACCTAAACTCTCCCATACAACTCTCCTTGCTCTCAATAAATCCATGGCCTCTCTTGTTACTATTTTATATATATGTATATACAAAAAAACACATCTGATGAGTCCATGCACTGTTACAATGTGTGTGTGTGTGTGTGTGTATGTGTGTGTGTGTACACACTCGTGTGTTTTCAGGGCTCCCTGTCTGGCAGCAGACACATACTTGGTGCGTTCTTCCTTGAGGAAGACCACTTCTCCCACTTTCAGATTTACAATGCTTGCATTTCCCAACCGGAGAAAGCTTAGCAGGATTTTTCCATGTCATAAGTTCAATCACTAGGATCATTATTTCTTGATACAATAAATAATCTCAGGTCATGAAATTTCACAGAAATATGCAATTTTGATAGACGTATAGGAACTTAATCGAAGGATTATTTTAAGCCAGTCTATCTATTTCACTAATATTAACTTCTAAATGAAATTTTCAGAAGTTGAACAGATTTTTCTCTTAGTGTGTTAGGAAAAATTCTTTGAATACACTAAATCTTCCCCCATGTTCTTCAAATTTGCTTTGCTACCATCTAAGTGAACTTTGAAACCTAAAGCCATTCACAAAATTTTTCATTGATATTTGACTTTCCATGAACTCTAGTACTTGCAAATTAAATAATATAAAGTATACTATAAGCATTGACATTTTAATATAAAAACCTTACATCAATTAGAAGTATATCTTGCAGAATGTAAATATGACACTAGTTTTATTTTCACATTATCCATGTCTCTAAAATATGTGAAAATCTCCTCAGCAATTAGAAGTTTGACACTGTGACATTTCTACTCAGATTTATAAGTTAGATTCACTTAGGAGGACAATTTTATTTGAATTATTAAGTTTAGTTTTGATATCTATCACTATCACACTTTCTTGCAATGTGATTATATGTGTATATGTATATGTATATAATATATATACATATAAATTTATTTTTTTTAAATGTTCCTCCAATTACATGGCTTTTAAAAGCTAAAATTTCTTCACTGATATATAATTACAATGATTAGTTATTTAAAAAGTGAGAAAAACAACATGAATGTATTTTGTTGTATAATGATTATTATACACAAAGCAGCATTTTATTAGAAATAAATTTCTTGTTGAGATGGATGCCCTTTTTTCCCTCAATTAATTTGTGTAGCCAAGAATGAATATCATTTACTGCTAGAATAAGAGAGGCTTCACTATCAATTCTGATCAATTTGATCTGTTGTCAAGGAACAGATCAATTAGATATTCCTTCAATTTTGTTGAAAGCAAAGAATTAGACTCCATCTGATTTGCAAATGGATTTGGTATTGTTATTAGACCATCTAGTTCCTCTGTATAGTCACCTATATTTGTAATTGTCATCTTGTACTTAGAGTAGGGCTTCTACACAAAGACCATCCAACCATGGCTGCAACAGAGCATGGAAGGATTGTAAACCCTACATCCCATGAAACAAGAATTTGACAATTGTTGAAGGGTAAGTGGGGAAGGAACAGGGCTCAGTGACGCTGGTGTACCTTCTTAGAATCATCATCACTCACTATTGTTCAGTCCTTACAGGAGCCAGAAGAACTTTTCTGTAGTTCAGCATTCTTGCAGCCAAATGATCTATTGTTAAACTATCTTAAGAGATAGTAACAGATGTTCCCAGCCCTCTATAGCCACAGTAGCCCAATCTGCATTTCAGATTCAGTTGAGATACTCTCAGTTTGGAATGAAGGCAAGCCTGCAGAAGAAAAGGTTCTCTTGCCACTTGGCAGTTTTCCAACCTTTGGTTGCTCAGGTCAGAATGATCTATTTCTTCAATTACTGGAGATTCAAAATCATAGATGAATTGGATTTGTTTCAGCCACATCCTGATACTCTTATTCTGTTACATAAGGTCCCATTTCAGTATCTTGTCTATACTTAATCTCAGGGGAAAACCAACACTGACTGTATCAATCATATTCCATTGAGATAATCTAGGCAATGATTGCCCAAAAAGAAATGGTGAAACTTGGACAGAAACTTTGCTGACCGATTCAATGCTTGTGATCAGTGACCATTAATGTACATTAAAATTTAAAATCACCTGACTAAGAATGCTTTCAGGTGTTGATGTGAGCTTTTTAACTAAAAACGTACAAAATTTCCCATTTTCTTTTAGGGAAAGTACTCTACTGCCAGTTTTCCAGCATTATGTCATGTCTACCATTTACATAGATTCAGTCAGATATCACAAGCCTATAACATATATACTCTTCTCCTATTATAATATTTTTTGCTCTTCATGTAAACACTGATAATATAAGACATAAAGATGTTTTATCATCTGGATTGCTGTTTCAAAATAAGTAAATACCCTACCTTCTCCATTTTTAAAAAGAGTTTCAGAAAAATTGAGAAAAGAAATAATTTTATCTAATTTTAAATTATATTAAGCACAATGTTTTGCATCTTAATAATTATGAAATTAGAACATTTGCCTTTCATGAATTAGACCAATAATATGTATTTACTGGAATAAAGCATTTAAAATATTAAATGCCACCCACTGATACTCCAGCATGGATGAATTTTTTTAAACACTGTGGGGATTTTAAAAGATTAATTTTTATGAGTATTTGCATACATATGCATGATATATACAGTTATCAGCCAAGAGGTCAGAAGAAGGTGTCAGGTCAGCTAGAATTGGACTAACAAGAAAGTTTTGAGCTACCACATGGTTGCTAGGAATAAAGCCCTGGTTGTCTGGGAGCACACCCAATGCTCTTAACCACTGATCTTTCTCTCTAACGCCCTCAGTTTAGTTGACTAATGACCCTGTAACACTGCAGTCGCATGAGCGTATACATCACTGAGATGTGTTCTGCTGAGGCAGTTAGTGTGGAAGTCCTCAGTTTTCCTTACAGTCTCCTTCACTCTAAAATTATCTTTATCATAACAACATTCATATGATTTTTCTGTTCTTAATAATTATAATTGTTACTGAGACTCAAACTGAACTCTACAATGTTCTTTGGATAAGACATTTTGTAACTACAGTCACAAAATAAATATTTTAACTAGGATAATTTTGTTTCAAGTAAAAACACCAAATTGTTTTCAATATTAATTAATACTTTACGATATGTGCCCTAATTTTCTATCCCGTTAAGTGGCATTCATTTGTTTATTCAAGATGACTACTATTCTATGTCATGCTTTGTGAGGGCCAGTGAGAAGTCAAGTCAATAGAAAAAAGACTGAAGTACACCAAAAGAGAAATTAGAATAAAAGGAAAAATAAGAGAGATGTTATAGAGAGCAGCCATTAGGGCAGGAGCTACCTGATCATGGAAGACCTTTTCAATGACTTGGGTAGAGGAACTCAGGACAAAGAATGCAAAGAGTATACGAAATTGAAGCATCTTTGATAGAACAATAATTCTTTCCAATGACTTGGGCTATTCTTACAAACTCCCCTGCCTCATCCTGTTATGGAGAAATAAAGCATTTCTTCTCCAGTTCTTTCTTATCTCATTTTCATCTTTGAGTTATATGAACAAATATTAGCAGTCTTCTACCTCAGGATTTAGCTTGAGAATTTATACAAATAAGAAGACTAATGAAAGTCAATACTCTAGCTAACATTACTTACTCTTCAGGGATGGGAATCCTTTCTAGTTAAAGGAAAGAACCCATAAAGGGGGAAGGGGGTTACAATTAAAGTATGTAAGAAATGAAAGACAATAATTAGAGCTATTCACATGTGAAAAATCAGAACTGTGAAAATGTGACCAACTGGAGGCCATGACTCTGTCACCATGCTTCAATAAAGTAGATGTTGATATATAGATAATACCCCAGCACTTAACTAACTGTTCTTTTAACTTTATGATGATATAAAAGTAATGCTTATGCAATAGAAAGTGTGTACTACACAAACAACCTTCACAGTTTTCATTTTCAAGAGAGTAGTTAATTAACTACATGAGAGAGTTGGACATAGGGTTTATGTTAGGCAATTTTGTGCAAGAGGCAAATGCTAGGTTTCTGTGCACATTGATGGTCGATTAGACTCAGTTGTATTGTTCAGGTCATGGTGTGTGGAAACTCTGTTTTTGACTTACAACATTGTCAATGTGTGATGACTTCACTGAGTTGAAAGTTGTTATTCAAGTCAGTGCTTAGATTTGTGGAAAATCCCTACTCTCACAGATTCTGTTCAAACACCAAAGGATTCAAAGTTCAAAGCCACGGAAATTATTCTTTAAAGCATCACACAGAATGCAAACTAATATGCAATAGAAAGGAGCAGAAGTATTTTCTTAGAATTCTCAGCAATTGTTTCACAGGCAATACCTGGATGACTTAGCAAGTTATCAGTCTAAAAGGAAGACCAATAATAAGTAAGTACTGACAAATTTTCCCATGTGAGGTAAAAGATATTTGAAGCAGTAAATCTGGAATTAACCAACAACTATGCTAACCCATAGACAATTCAAAGAAGATAGAAGGATGTCGTACATTGTTGTAATCCTTGGTCTGGCCACTGTTTATGGAAGGCAACATTTTGCAGACAGGGATTTGCATGAAGGTAGGAGATATAAAACTGGCATAAGATATTCTGTTCCTAAACTTCATGAGAATGAGTGGATGAAACTTCTGCATATATGACCAGAGCAAAAATGACATCAAATGAAGCCATCAGGGACCCAGAAGAACATGTGATTCTTCTATAAGAAGAATACCTATAAGAAAATAAGGTGTCTATGAAGCAATATTTCTCAAAACTAGTAGAGTCCTGTATTTTGCATTGAGTCTATTTTCCTTGTGTATTTTATCTCCTGGGATATTGCCAAGCTACCGATTGCCTTACCTGTTTGAGAGAAAGGGATTACTGTGCACAACTAGGTCAAACTATCAAACCTGAAGATGATGTGTAAAGAATCACAAATAAAATCTTGCAAAGGGTGTCTTGAGCTGTGTGTGGGGTCTGGGAGCATGGAGGGGAAGGATCAAGACTGGTATTAAGAAGGTACAATAGTACATCACTCTGCTTTCTAGTGAGGGAGTCCTTTATTAGGACTCACCCAACCTTGTTATTTTGGTCTTTTTGATCTAGGAGGAGGTCAACAGAATCAGAAGGAAGCAGAATCTAATAAAGCACTAGCAGAGAGCCTCCTACTTCAAAGTCCTACGCAAACAACCTAACAAGTGTGTCACCCAATGTGAGGGACTAATGCTGTCACAAGAACACTTTGTCTTTGACCTTGTACACAGAAGCAAGGACTCATATTCTCACTCCATCATTTACTCCTTTGCATTTCTCATACACATCTATTTGTTGTTCCCCAAACATCATGTATTGTCTTTGTTGAGGGCTATAAAACAGGAAAGCAGTCTGTGGAGTGTTGAAGGATTCACACGGAGTGTAAGAGAAGACGGAGTGTAAGAGAAGAGGTGCTGTACCTCTGGGTTTCTCTGGCACTCAGGCAACTTGGATATGCAAAGAACTTAAAGCCTGCCAGTGTTTGGCTATCCACTGAGAAAGTTAGACAACCAGGGCAGGCAAGAAAATGCTCTCTATCATTCAAGATGCCATTAACAGATTTGGAGAAGAATTTAATCAGCTACTGAAGCCTGAATAAGTAAATGTGTAGAGACAAAGTATACTAATACAAGAAAGTGTGACATAAAATAGAAATGTGAGATTTGGGAACAAAGTCTTGTTTAATTTTCCATTACTATATTGCATGCACTGTGTGAAGTCACTATATATGCACTTGCATAGAGATTCTTCAAACAACAGTATTTGGTCACATGGGATCATTTCATATTTAATGACAAGTAAGAAAATGTGGCAGATTAGTTCCAGGAATCTACCCACCCTTATGTACATTTCACTAATGCTCAGCTCCAATATATCAAATAACTTAATGTTCACACGTAATATAATCTAGACATATCCTTCTACAAATGCTCCATCATCTCCAGAAAGCTTACAATGACCAGTAATACATAAATGCTATATAAATAGCTATTGTGTTATTGTTTAGGGGATGATTAAAGAGAACAGGCTGGGATGCTTTTGTCCTAAATATTTTGAAACAGTAGTTGTTTGTACAGATGTAGAGCCAGATATATACAGTCCAACATTGTACTATGTGTAGTGGGGTGTGTGTGTGTGTGTGTGTGTGTGTGTGTGTGTGTGTGTGTGTGAGAGAGAGAGAGAGAGAGAGAGAGAGAGAGAGAGAGAGAGAGAGATCTGCTTCAGAATTACTGAAAATCCTGAAAAGCTAATGACAGAATATTTATCTAAAATCTAAAAGAAAGAATACCTCCATATCCTCTCTTCTTTTTCCTTACTCCCTCTCTTTTTTCTCCGTCTGTACATATCTGTCTTCACTCCCAAACACATACTCACAAAACCCAAATACTTAAACAGCCCATTAACAACCTTGTTGTGCAGAACAGATAATCACAAAAAAAATTAACCACTAAATCCTATTGTTCTGCTGTTAACCAAATAGTATTTGCTCCAGCTTGTCAGGCACATTCTTGGGAATAAAAGATAGTTACTATCTAAAAGGCTGCCATGGATTCTAGCTTGTTTCTAATCTGCATAATTCTCTGCTTTCTTTACATTTCCATCCAGAAAACACATGATTTGGAAGGACCCACATAAACTAACTCAAAGCAAGTTGTAACTGAGTCTTCTCTGTAGTGTACATAGTTTATCCAATCCTGACAACTTCATTCAATATGCAAAATCCACCTGGTTAAAACACTGGCCAAACAAACAAACTTATCCTTTTGTTACAAGGACAAGAAACTACATGGCTTCCTTGAAATTCCTTCCTCTTGTGGTAGTAAATGTTAATTAGCCTCTACTGAGATCTAAGGAACTTCGTGACACTGGCATCTTGCAGAAATCTGACAACTCCTTGGAATTTATATAGATTTAAATACACAAATAGCCCTTCTATGGGTTAAAACTGGATCTTAGATTTGGCATGTGTAATAATCACTACTTAAATGTATATGTGTAAAATATGTGTACTGTTCTTTGTTATATATTTAAAGTATTTTCAAACTGAATTTTGGCTTTTTAATTTTGATGACTTTGTATTTAAATCTAAGTGCAGTGTTCCCACCAATAAAACTTGTGGGTGTGCTTGCTGAAATTACAAGTCGCACATGGGATTCATTGTGGCTATAACATATATATGTTCACAGAAGCCATCCCAAATAAGTCTCGAATGACTTTGGGTGGTCTGCAGTTTGGTGTTACCACATAAATTAAAGTGATGTGCTAGATGAAATAATCAAAAAGCTTAAAGTTATGAGCCAAGTAATGTAATGTTGAGATAGTCAGACTTAAAAATCATAGTATAAAATGTACAGAAATATAACCAGACAAGCTTCTATGAGGAAGGAGTACATCCTTTTATTCTGTAACTCAAATAATCACATCCATGACATTTCTGTGTCCTTAAGCCCATAAATCAGTGCTGCCCAGTGGAAGCACCAGAAGAGGCTAGCTGCCTCTCCCAGGAAGCATTTTCCAGTGACACTAGACCTCTTCTAGCCCAAGCCCTCCTTCCTCTGAGATTCTACCCTGAGATTCTATGTCTCTGAACTTGAGGATATCATCTTCTCACAAATAGACATTCTTATCTCTGAAAGGGCAGGGTTCTGCACATGAGCCTTTCACATACATGGCAGGGATGGGACTGAAACATACATCAGAGACATAATCTTTCAAAGAATCCTGACAACTCAAAAGCGGCTATGCCGGCAATATCTTCCGAGTGATGCATTTGGCTGGATAGCCCCTTGTACTAATGAGATAAAAATTGCTACTTTGAGTACTCATATAAGTCGCAAAATATCAGTACATTTAAGTTGGTTCTGGGAGATTTTGACTACACTGAACCTTTGTAGAATTAAGTAAGAATCCTTGTTCCAACCAGCCGTGGCTACTGGAAAGTTGTGCTGGGTTCATCAGCTCCATTATACATTTCTGTAATATATACATCCCCATCCCTTGCACTCCTGTGAGCTTATGCCATGTTCCCTTTGCTGGTTCTACCTTTAAAATGGTGAATATTTAGAGATATTGTTTTGTTTTCTGCATAACCAACCTTCTAGGCTTCCTTTGCTGAAAGTGTCATCATGAAGTTCTGAACACAAGGTACAAACATAAGTATCCACACTGCTCACATCATATGTTCTCATCATATAATTGAATCATTTCACTCTAGCATGCTTTTGCCAACTTTTTGACTGTAGAATATGTTGAATCTTTAATTAAATAATCATTGAGCACTTGAGTACTTTCCCTTTAAATATTTCATATTTAAAGTGTCATATTTGAGTGGATATGCCACTTCAAATTATTAAGGAAATCAAAATAATAATAATCCCAGCACTTGGGAGGCAGAGGGAGGTGGATTTCTGAGTTCAAGCCCAGCCTGGTCTACAGAGTGAGTTCCAGGACAGCCAGGAAGACACACAGAAACCCTGTCTCAAAAAAACAAAAACCAAAAACCAAACCAAAACAACAACAAAAAAGACAGTGCACTGGTGCTTGGTGTCTAATCCTCCTCTTCCATCTTCTTGGCCTTGATCTCTAAGACACTCTCCTGGCCCTGCCACAGAGAGAGTCATTGCAGCTACTGTAGTCTTTACAATAATATCTATCTGAGCTCACAGCATGTTGTATGCCTCTCGGATCCAAAATTACTGTTAGAGAGTCAGAATACAGAAAGGCTTCTAGTTGTAATCTTTTTTTTTTTTAATTCTACAGAGGCACATCAACATGTGGCAAGGGAACACAGCTAACTCTTCTTGATCACTTACAGCATCTCTCATACTGCACCTGGGTGTGTTGATATTCTGCTTCTCCCTATGTGCATGCCTTGTGGAATGGAGATTACTGGGAAGCAGTTAGATGTGGGCTCTGAGGTGTTTCTCTAAGTCAGGAAAGTAAATGGCCTTAGCTTCAGTTTAAGTATCATCTTCTTTGTATTTAGGGAAACTAATGCATTAGCCCACTGTTAGACTACATACTTAGAAAGTAACTTGGGATTCAGAAACTCAATATAAACCTCATCATGTTCATTTCTGGTGACTATTTCAAGAGAAGAGGGATGACTGTTATGTTCATGTAAAGCCAGAAGATGGAAGTCTTTTAGTGCATTAAAAAAAAACTAGACACTTACTCTAAATGGATCAGTTTTTTCAAACTTTATTAAATATTGTATTTTATTATTATAATGAGTCAACACTACTGTGTATACATCTATTGCTCTTACTTGTCTTTTGTTTTATACATTAATTTTAATTAAGTGAAATTCCTTTTTTGTTAAGGCAATTCTGCATATGGTAGAAATAGTACTCTAAAATACTAAGCATATGTATGGATATAAAAATTAATTTCCTAATTGCATTCTTATTCCCTTAATGCCTGATTTAATAATACTCAGAACACGTCTCCTTTATACAATATAATAAATAAATATTTGTTTGTTTTTATATATTTTTCTGACACTAATTCAATAGAATTGTAAAATAAAATTACTCAGTAGATTAAATTTTGAAACTCTTGTCAAAGCAACTGAGTTGTCTAAAAACCAATTTGTATCATTTGAGAAATATCAACGACTGGAAGGAAAATATGTATCTGTAGAGACATCCACTGTAGGTACCATTAAGTACATAAACATCAAAGATATGTGCACTGGAAGGCTTAAAAAAAATGAGCGTTTTACCTGGATACTTAGGAATTGGCACAATGAAACAAATTTCAAATAAGCCAATGATCTTGAGTAAAAGCAATGAGATTTGAACTTTCCTCCATCACAAGAAATGGTCACTCAAAGAGATTTTGAGTCCTGAAAAAACATCAAGGACATGGAGGAAGAGAAGACATTTTAACACAAATATTCTCACATCTATAACCTCTTTAAATAACTTGTTTTACAGATTCTTGGAGTATTTAAGCTTCCTTGATTATTCAAATAGATTTTTCTTCAAATTATTTCTAGCTTAAAAATCAGTGTTATTTGTAGTCTTTGGATCAAATGGTCAAAAGGGAACACTAGACTATTAATTATAAACGGTTGCCTCAGAGTCTTCACAAAAGCCCTGTGTCAGCAGACAAATAAGTTAACAAATGGTAGAGTTCTCTGTTTGACCTCATTAGAGACAGAAGCATGAGGTGAGATTTGTCTCTCAGAATAATCATGATCAGGAGATCTTTCTGATGCCTAAGAAGAAATGAAATAGCTAAGGGAAAACAGAATAATAATATTGATTATCTTAAAATGGATAGGATATACATTTGTTAAATAATTTACTGATTAATTTATTCACTATGCAACTACTCTCTGCGTCTCTCAGGAGTTAAAGCAGCATGGCAGACACAGACTCAACTATTGTCGTGTTAGAGCAAAAGTCTCCTCAGAGCTTCCTAGTTAGTCCTCAATGACAACCCATGGAAAAGGGTATGCAACATGCAAGGCTTCATCCTCCAAGGTGCCTTTTTATAAACTTTGTTGTGGGAGGCTAAGCAAAATCAATTTGTCCTTGAACCTTGGAGCCATCTTGTGAGCCTTGTTGGTGGTTATCAGAACCAGGGTTTCCTCACCACTGGACACTCTCACTTTTAAAGGAACTATGGAATATTGTCATTTGAATGCTTTCACTTCTGCCTCTGTATTTTTCATGTATTTTCCTCAATCGTAACAATTATCTTCCCTTTATTCACACTCATCATTTCTTTTAGTAAAGTCTGCCTGCCAATCTATCAAGGACAGAACACATCCTCATAAGAATTATAGCACTAGTGGGAAAAAAAACTATTTTAAACAAATAATAGCTTGAGTAAGTAAAGTAGTTGAATCCTGAGGGCTTGGATGCAGATCACCAGAGCCTATGTGAAAAGCAAGCACCGTAGCATCCCATTTGCTACCAAGTGCAAGTTGGAAAGAAGATGAATTTGGGAGCTAGCAGTCAGCCAGCTTGATGTGCAAGTGAAGATCGAGGCCAACTAAGAGGTTCTATTTCAAACAAAAGGAAATTATTTAAGGAATGAGAGCAGAGGTTGTCCTCTGACCCCAGAAAGCATGCTGGACAAATGTGCCTGCATGCATATTTGCACATACTTGCACAAACTTACACACATACACACACACACACACACACACACACACACACACACACACACACGTATATACAGAGAGAAAGAAAATATAAATCATATTCCTTGCTGAGAGTTGTTAGTGATATCATGAAATGAACTTGGCAATTTCCATACCATTTGTTTTCTTCTTCATTTATGTCATAAGCACAAAGGTCAAATACCTTCTCTATTGACTAATTTAATCACATTGTGCATTGATTGGGGTATATGTACTGTAAATGCCATTGTTTTCCATATAATGACTTGTGATTAACAGGGCTCCTGTTCTGAATTCCAACCTGTAATTTATGGCATATTTTTGTAAGATAAAGCAGAGTGCATTTCCAACAGTGAGCCTGTAAATAAATTTAGGAAAAAAAATGAAGTTAAAAATACCAAACACGCATAATTGACATAGGCTGCATATCATAAAATTCCTCAGAAATTATTGTTTTCTTTATTTTTAAAATATTTCTAAGTCATATTTTCTGTGCCAGGTACAGCTAAGGGTTATGAAACCCTGGTGAGTCATTACCATATTACTTGAATATCTCAGTCCCAATGAATGCCAGTAATCCTAAAAGTCTATGTGTCCTTTTCACCCATTGAATCTTATTTTTAATTCTTTAATGGCTTTAATTAAGTTGAGGGTAATTTATTGCTGCAAGTAGCTTTGCAGGGTTACCTAGCTTATTCTTAATTACATTATGAATATTTAATAATATAATGTTTTTCATCCTATATTCTGGTTTAGCAGCCTCCATCCCATTTGGACATCTTGAACATGTTCCCTTACGCTCATTTTCTGTTTATTGCTTGTGACATGAGCACTCTCACTGTTTCTCATCTGGATGATTAGAGTAGACTTCTGATGGATACTCTGCCATTTTCATAAAACTTTGATACATGTTGCCCATTTCCGAAATGTGGTTATGACATCACTTCATTTTAGAAAACCTTTAGTATCTTTCTAATGTATACATCATGTAAAACAGATTGAAGCTTGGTATGATGCTTCCTGAAGAATCCAACCATGAACACCTGTGCTATGGTACATGCAAGGGTAAATATCCCTCTGGTACAAATTTAGTGTAGGCAAGTTAGTTCACTCTTCTTTTTTATGAATAATTTTTATTAGATATTTTCTTTATTTATATGTCATATGATTTCTCCTTTCCCAGTTTCCCCTCCAAAAAGAAAAACAACAACAACAACAACAACAACAACAACAACAAACCCCTGTTGCCTCCCCCCTTCCCCCTGCTTGCCACCCTACCCTCTCCCACTTATTGGCCCTGGCATTCCCCTACAGAGTAGAGGCTCACAGCCATCCATTGAACTGAGTATAGGGTCCCCAATGAAGGAGTTAGAGAAAGGACCTAAGGAGCTGAAGGGTTTGCAGCCCCTTAGGACGAACAACAATATGAGCTAACTAGTACCCTCAGAGCTCCCAGGGATTCAATCACCAAACAAGGAGTGCACAGGGTGGGACTGATGGCTCTGGCAGCATGTGTATAGTAGAGGATTGCAAAGTCGATCATCAATAGGAGGAGAGGTCCTTGGCCCTGTGCTAGTTCACTCTTCTAATGCGCAATATCCTCCTGCCTAAATGAGGATAACAATGACAGTAGTTCTTATTATAGTTTGTGTGTGTGTTAGCATACATTCATGCGCTATACATTGTCTTATCTTTATTCCTACTTTATTCCTTTATTCAGCCTGGAAAGTTATATTTTAAGTTTCAGGAAATATAAGGCTACATATTCTTTGAGGCTCAAGTTTATTAACCCCTCATTGAAGATAGTTCATCAATGTGACTGATGGGACCACCTTTTTCCCTGTCTTCCTCTAGTGATGATGAAGTAAAAACTATTAAAAATCAAGGCGCTTGGTTTCTACTCTGTTTTAGGTTACGGGTTTCCTGGATAACACACACACACACACACACACACACACACACACACACACACACATACACACAGACACACACAGACACACACACACACACACACACACACACACAGCCTTTTTATTTTCAATATGCCTTAAGCAGCACAGTAGTTGGGCATCTGCCTGCCCTCCATGCTGCTAGAATCTACTTTCCTAATGATGCCTCTGAATTATTACTTACTATGTTTCATCATGGCTGCTCTTAGATCCTACTGGGCAGTTCTCAGGGCCACACTCTCTTCTCTCTTAACCTATGGCT
>JADRCD010217693.1:0-32262 GCA_019843815.1 Montemys delectorum | reverse complement strand
TAGCTGTTTGACATCTTTACTTACCAATCACAATGAACTGGGGCAGAGTAACTCAGTGTCTTACATGTACACTCTCTCCTCTTTAGGGTACCCAGTCTTGGAGGGCTCAAATTAGCATCAGGATACAAGCACCTTTAGGCTAACCCACTACAGATGTTGTCCCCACATGCCTCATGGGGCTTCTCAGTCACTCTCACTAGTCGTACCTACTGCCTCACTTTTCTGCTAGTCCATTGCTGCTGCTGGGAGGAGTTGCATCTGGTTCACCTGGAGTTAAGTCACGTACACAGTGTCTCCCGAGGAGCAGTATAGCCACTGATGGCAACAGGCTTCACTAAGCATGACCCCAAAATCCAAAGACTGAGTAGTGTAAGTGTTTTAAATTCCTGACCATAGTTAATGGGTCTGATGCAACTGTCTTTGGCTGGCCATGTCTCATCTCTGAGGATGCCAGCAGGAGGCGGCAAACCCCAGGTGCCCGCCCTCAAGTCTTGCCATGTTTCCCCAGTGCTGGATCTTGTGGCTGCCTACAGAATACTGCCTATACAATACACAAATCACATAGGTAACAGAGTTGGACCAGGAGAGCCATAGCACACTGAAGGAACTCCCTGCTTTCATTGGATGAACCAAGTGAGGTGAGGACATCTTCTCACACACAGTTGCAGTGGATGAGACCACAGAAACAAAAGCAAGTGGGTGTGTCATCGTTTGATATTGTGGTTGTTGTGATAAAATAATGACCAAAATAACTTGAGGGACAAACTGGTTTATTTGGCCTATAGTTCTATGTCATGGTCCATCATTAAATGATCCCAGAGCAGAAACTCCAGGCAGGAGTCCCAAAGCAGGAAATGAAAATAGACCACAGAGAAATGCTGTTTGCCAGTTTGCTCAGTCAGTTTTCTCACAACCTAGGAACACTGTCCAGTGGTGGCACTACATGTCAGGTTTTGGGCCCTCACATGTCAACCATTAATCAGAAAAATGACTTGCAAGCTTTCCCATGAGCTAATCCAATAGAGTCAAAGCCTCAGTTGAAGGTGACTCTAGTTTATGTCAAGTTGACAAAAACTAACCAGCACAGAGTGCCTTGGTGATTCTATTACTTAAGGGGAAGAATAAAGGGTTAGAAATACAACTGATTACACTGTGTGTTCTACAGCTCATTTTCTAAGGACTGATTTTGCTTCTGATGGAACTCTGGAAGAGCAGATATAAAACAAGAAATTATTCAAATTTAGTTCTAGGATGCTAATATGATGAGTTCTGCAAGATAGGTCATTCTAGGAGTTGTGGGAGGCATAGCAGAGAATGTGGAGGCACACAAATTACTCGGGAATTACTAGAGCAGTTGGAATTTGCAGTTATGTGTGTTTGTAAGGTGGTGAGCCTGGGAGAAGTCTTACAGACATGTAGGAAGTAGAAACATCATCTGGTTCGTAATTATCAGGTGGCACAGAGAGAAGAGAGAGAGTCTAATAGTCAAATGTTTACTCTACAGTGGTATTATGCTTGTACAGAAAGCTACAATCACTGTTCTTCAGGTGATTAATCAAGTGAAGTAAATTAGATAATACAGGCATATCATACAATGTCTAATACACATAACAGAAAAACTGTGTCTATGGTTAAAATTCACAGCAAATGTACATATTTATAAATTATTAGTTTCCTATGACAAAGACACTGGTTTTGAAGTCATAGCAATTTCTGAAAAAGCAGTTATTACATACACAATGAGACAAATCTAGTTTTCCTGATCCCAAGTGTTCTCACAATTCCATTAAGTGGCTTATTTATCCAGTCTACATAAGAAGAAATGACAGCATTGCCCATAAACTATTTTTAAGTTACATATTGTATTTTATTATATGTCTGTTGAACTTTTAATTGTTTTTTTTTTCATGTATCAGTCAGAACGTGATGTTCATGTGTAGAAATCATACCAGCTTTTGGTTATTACTTCATTTATTTTTATTATTTTTCTTTCCCTGTTTTGTATATTGCAAGATTTATTTTTAGTTATATGTACATGTTTGTGTTCCCAAGTATTTGTTGAAGTCCATGGAGCTGGGATTATGGACAGTTGTGTGCCACCCAATATGAGTGCTGGGAACTAAACCCCAGTCCTCTGAAAAAGCACTCTTAGCTATGGGGGCTCTCTCAAGCCCACTTCTCTTCAGTTTTAACTCCTTCCTTTGTACACTGTTACATCTTTTTCTTTTTCCTACCTAGGCTCCCTTGCTATTGCTTTTGTTCTCTTACTTTACTCATGTCAGCCAAACCTCTGCAATCTGACTATGTATTGCATGAAATTCCCCCACAATGCTACAGATTCCCCAAAAGTTCTACTAATACATCCTCATGGACATCATTATGCTACCCTTTCCATCCTTTTCTTTTAATTCTGTAGAAAGCACACACCCTTTTTAACTCAGCCCATAATAGAACTACTTCCTTTACGCCTTCATATCTCCAAGTACTCCCTAATGTCCTAAATCCCCTAGTGTCTTTCTGTGCCTTTCTTTTACACCTCTCTCCCAATGCCCAGCACAGACAGTTGTTCTAGCCAGCATTCACAACATCATTCTCCACCTGTACCACCTTAATGGGGGCCTGTGGTCAAACTGTCAGGACAAGACAACGAGGGTGCTTCCGCTGTGGGTTTCCATAAAAGTTGTCTAGAATTAACTTATGGTTGCTGTTCCCTGGAGACCTGCTCCTTCTTCCAGCAGGGAAGGTACACATGATGCCCAAAGCACTAACAGCCATCAGCACCTGTGAGAACAAAGGCCACACATTATGGGTATCAAGAGCCAAGTCATTTGGAACAACAGAACTGAGTTTCCAGAGCCTCCTTGCCCTGCCCATTCCCAAGCTTCTTGCTGTTAGAGATAAATACTCTCATTGTTGAAGCCATGAGCATTGCCAATTCAAGTGCTTATGTCTCACTTGTAGTTGTCTTTCTGTTATTCTCTCATTGGTGCTTCCTGAGACCCTATATGGGAATATGCTATCTTTATTTAGAATTGTTTTTCCCTCTATATTGTTTATTGGTTCATTATCCTTTAGTGCATAGTTAGTACTACCCACCGTATTCTTCTTCTGGAGTCTTAGACTGGAGCTTCAGTATAATAGGGTAATGTGATAGTATTCTAAATTGTACTCAATTCCTTCTCGTCTGGTAGAGAAAGCAATCTATAAGGGGCTGGTGCTCTTCTCTACCAAAACAATGCTACTTTTGGTGCAGTGTTAGACTATGGGATGAAATTCTGCCTGAGGACCAATTCTGCAACGTACAGCACAAAACTGAGTTCTGCTGTGCTTGTGGTACTCCCTCCATTGCTTTGTATTAGTCTTTCTTTAGTTTATTGATATTCCTTCAAGGAATCCTTTTGCTTCAATTTCAGCCCATGTTTCTAACTATCAAAATGAGCACTTGAGACAAGACACAATTCAATATAACTTTAATCCTATGGTCATAGTGACAGAAGGCCTGGTCAAAACCAAGTGATCGTGGCCCAGGATTGGTCAAGGGAATGGGTTCTGGATTTTGTTGACCCTGTGAAAATAGGGTTATTCTTTATGCTGATATTGATAATGGTAAAACACTGTATGCCAAAGCTCCCAAGGCTTGCAGTACAACCAGAGTCTCTTCATGAAGCCAAAACATAAGTAAGTTTTTAGGTCTAAAACAGGACTGCTGAAATCAGTCTGGCACTAAGAAATATCAACTGTGCTTCTTGGACACTCTGTTTCCTTCTGCATAAAAATAATAGATCATAGGTTTCTATACAACCCTCATATGTTAGAGATGTGATCCTTCCCTACTGCAATATAATTGAGTAATGGATGCCTTCTAGGAGATAACTGAGTCTTGGTACACATCTTCATAAATGCATTGTTATCATGGCAGCAGATGTGTGTGTGTGTGTGTGTGTGTGTGTGTGTGTAAATTGTTGTTTTTAAATAAACAATGAGAGGCCCATCTACTCTTCATCTCTCAAACCATCTCATTTTCTTTCTCAGTTCATTAGATGACTCAGCAAGAAGGAACCCTCAGTTGCCAGCACTTCCACCTTAAATTTTCCAACTGTCTTCACAATTATAGGGAGATGCATTTGTGTTTTACATATGTTACCATTTCCAGTATTTTGTTATAGCAATATTAATGAGGTAAGCCAACAGTGGTACTTCAGTTCAATATTCAGTGTGTAAGTTAAGCAAGATAGTCCACAAAGAACTTAGGATCATCACCTCCACATAGCAATCAGTCCACAAATGTTAACTATTAGCAACACAGACATTTGTCCCCACCCATGGCTTTTCAGTTAGGTAGAATGATAAATTAGCACTTCTTTTTAAAGGTTGCTTAATTCAGGTTGCTTCCCTTTGTTAACAGTCTTGTTTAACATAGTTAGCAAAAAGCACCAAGTTCTAGAGTGTGTGTGTTTATGAGAGACTAGGTCTCTTTCTCGGAATGAATCGGCTGCTTCTCTGGGCCTCCCTTGCCTGAGTTCTACTAGTCACATTATCTGAGGTCTCCACACCCATCCCCCATTCCTTGTTAGGAACTTTTCCTAACTGTAGTCCTACATATTTGGTAAAACACTGCTTCTATGTAGCCAGTTAATAATATCTCCACTACAGAGAATTATTTCCAGGCAACCATTAAAATATAAAATTGTGAATAATCAAACATAAGGACAGAGATAAAAATGAGAAAAAATATTTCTGTTATGAAAACGTGTGCTCAGTTCATTTTATTTAAGCCTTGCACTGGAAACTTTTTCCATGGTGGTTTAGAGTAAATACTATTATTACTACGAAGCCCACATGCTAAATAGCATACTTCTCTTGGTGTAGATTTCTGGAGGGATATGCAGGGGATTTGCATGCTTAATTCCCATTAGCACCTGTCACTGGGATTTATTATCCCACAGTTAATTCTCCACTTGCCGGAGCCAAGAAATCGGCAGCCCTTGTATATGGATTGAAATGAAGCTTTTTTTTTATTTTTTCAAAAGTGAGATGCTTTTCATGTTGGTTCCTTAAACACCTGCATTATTTTAAGCCTGAAAGGTCGCATTCAGATATCCTCTGGGTTCAAATTTATTCACACTTGATTTTTATTCAAAAATTAGAAAAGCCCACATATCATTTGAAATTGCACAGGGTGCAACTCATGTCATGGCTCAGTTTTAAAATCCACTGGATCACATTCCTCTATTCAATATCCAAGAAATGTTTACTAGCTATGTGCTAGGCTCTGTTCTATATTTTGGGCAGAGAGTGCTAAGCATAATAGGGAAAATATCCTCCCCCTTGAGATGCATACATTCTATTGGCAAGTATGTATACTTGCACACATTTGTGCATGCACGCATGCATATAGATGTACAAAATAAGCATTCAGATAGGTGGGCAGGTATGTAAAGTGAGCACTCCTTTGGGAAATCCAAGCAGGTGAAAGGAATAGAGGGTGATAACTTCCTTCTATTTCCCAGGAATTAGTCAGAGCCCTCTCTAGGCAGAGATATATGTGCCGGGATCTCAGAGGTTGAGCAAGTCATATTCAGCAGCCTCTGAAACACTGCGTTATTGTTTTCATGGAGACAAAACTGTGACAGTCAGTGACATTAGACACAATGCCGATACAAAGGCAGTGTGTAGCTGCTGGCGTTGCTGGAGCTGTGCTGCTCACAGGTGCTTTTAGGGCCCTGCCCCTATAACTCTCTTCTTTCTTCTCCATAGCCACACATCTTTCTCAAACCATGCTCCTGCCCTCTTTAGGCTGAATCTCAGTATTGAACTACTTTCTTTTGCCTTATCGCTGACTGGTGCTTTTAAGGAATTAATTTCATGCAGTATCGACTGCTGAGTGCTTCAAAGACCCAAGCAAGAAGATGTGATCATTTTAACCTTCTTCATCCGTCCTAGATATTCAAGATCCTTCCCAGGTGAACCCTTTTGTCGACCAGCCAACCAATCCTAACTGAATACTGAGCACAGATTAGGTTTTGTGTTAACAGTGTGGGTTGAAAAGATCTGCAAGGTGGGGTGCAGAGTTAAATCCTAATTAGAAAAGACATCCGAAAGACAGGTATAAATATTAACCACATAACTCTACAACTTTTGTTTGCTGCTGCTGCTGCTGCTGCTGCTGCTGCTGTTGTTGTTGTTGTTGTCGTTGTTGTTGTTGTTGTTGTTGTTGGAGACAGGTTCTCTCTATGTAGCCCTGATTATTCTAGAGTTCCCTATGTAGACCAAGCTGGTTTCAAACTTACAGAGCTTCTCCTGCTTCTGCTGCCTGAGTTCTGGGATGAAAAGCATGACCCACCACACCTAACATTTCACAACTTTTGGAGTCTTGTTTACCTGACACTAACACTGCACAGATGTTTCTCGGATGAGCTTTAAGCTCTTATCCTTCTTTAGGAAAATTATATAGAAAACTACCAGATTTAACCATGGTCACTTCTGGCGATGCACTATTCAGGATATTGACGGGATATTAGCACCATCCCCCATGGTAGCCATTGTCTTCATAAAACCGTTTACATTCTGGTGATTAGTAACATAAACGTTAGAAATTGGCATTTCACAGAAGCCACACTTAGTAAGTGTATAAGAGCTAATAACTACAATTTTGAGAACATAGATATAAACAAATTCTTGAACTTAACTGAGGAAAGTACTGTTGAACAAGACTAGCTGAGGTAGCAAGAAAAGCTGAGAGTCCTCTAGATCAGGACAGCAGTCAACAATGACTATGCTGGGCATTTTACCTGTATTTAACACATTCAAACCTCACGAAACCTTATATCTCATTGCTTCTAATAAACCCACTTTACAGATTAGGTAGCGGAGACACCTGGCCTTTTGAGCCATGCCACCCAGCGAGTAAATGACTGTGGATTGATCCACCCATCTGGCACCAACTCCTGACTATCCACATTTCCTGACGTGGCCATGTGGGGAGGCTGAAGAAAATTAAGCGATTTTAAAGTGGCAGGCAAGGTCTCCATGGAAATAAAAAGAGGCTAATTTTGTCAATGTGTCTCCCAAGAGTGACCTTCCTAAGTCTATGAAATCCACCCAAGGCATACATAACGGGGGAGAGGTTTCGATGGTACTGGGCAGGTAGAATCACAAGGAATTAGAATTAGAATATTTCGGAGAGAGAAGAAAAAAAAAATCGAGACATGCAAAAGTTACCTGGCCTGCTCACCCCAACAGTTCTGACCACAGTTCAAATTAGACTTGAAATCATCCATTTTCTCTGCCCCCGCCCCCAACCTTCTGAACTGTTCTGTGCGTTTACTCATCGCTCTTTTCACCCTTTAAGCCGTGCTTTTACATGATAAAGTGGTCATTTTAGGTGCACTAGCATCAGGGATTTTTCACACAAAGCTGTCTTGTGGCGCTTAGCTGGTGTGTTAAGACATTCGCCTTCCTTTTGTCTAATCTGGCCTTGTTTTACCCACTTGTCTTCCTTACACTCCTCCTTCATCCTTTTAT
Organism: Montemys delectorum; assembly: GCA_019843815.1. Classification (NCBI taxonomy): domain Eukaryota; kingdom Metazoa; phylum Chordata; class Mammalia; order Rodentia; family Muridae; genus Montemys; species Montemys delectorum. The sequence continues at coordinate 24,738 of JADRCD010217693.1, read as the reverse complement.
CCTGAATTCACAACCTAACTACACCCAAAAATGTCTTTCTGAACTGAAGCCGATGTAGCCCTCTCTCCTCGCTGTTAGGAATTTGGAGACTAAGTTATAGGTTCCAACATTAAGTTGAGCATCTGCAAATTTTGTTCTGGCTTCTGTTTTGGGGAGGAGTTTCTCTCGGTTTTGCCGCGGCACTCTTTAAATGTTCAACCTCAGCAGCCACCAAGATCCAAGATGAACAAAAAAAAAAAAAAAAAAAATCAGCACCGAGGGAGTTTCCATTGATTTCCAGTTTTTGTTCCACCACAAATAGGTCACAGGCTCGCAGAGCATAAAACAGCCTGACTGGCGCTGACAACCCAAAGATAGTGGGCTGAGCTACTGCAAATGCTTCTTCCCTTCTTTCCCATCTATGCGAACAAGTTCCAGCCCGCCTCCGGCTCAATCAAGCGCAACTCCCTAAATCCTAGCGCGAGTGCAGTCCTGGGGCATCTGGCTTAGGCTTGGCCGGCTCAGGGACACTGCCAGGCGGTGGGCTGAGCTCCGCTGGACACCGCCAAGTGGCCTGAGGCGCGCCCGCAGCGCTTGCGGAGCAGGAGTCTGGCGCCAGGCAGGAGGCTGTGCTGCCGCTGGCCCCGGTTGCCTCTGCCCCCAGGTGTCCCTTGTCAGCGCCGGAGCGAGGGAGCAAGTGAGGAAGTGAACCCAGCGGACTCCACCTTCCGCGCGAGGCGTGGATCTCGCTCCATCCTCGCTTACATAAGGCGGGCGAGCGCGCTCCCGCCGCCGCTTCTCCCACTCCGCTCCCCCCACCCCTCCGCGCGGAGTGGGGCCGCGCCCTCCACGCCTCCTCTGCGAGCGCCACCCAGGACCCCCGCACGCCCCACTCCTGGTGGCGACAGTCGCTGGACCGTCGGCGGGCGGGCGGCAGCCGGGCAGTCTCTCCCGCACAGAAGGGCAAGGATCGGAGCCGGGAGCGCCTCGCAGGCTCGCCTCTCCTCCCACTCTTGCCACCTCCCCATCCCCGGCGCCTGTGCGATCCTCGCGGGCTCGGGGACCCGAGAGCAGCGCCCGCTCGGCTGGCGGCAGAACTGTGGGAGCGGCCGTGGTGGCCGCGCTGCGCATCCCGGCACTTCCCGAGTGGGGGCAGAGCATTAGCAGGCGGGAGACGTCAGTGGCTAGGCGCAGTGGACGAGGGACCTTCAAACTCCTCCTCGGAGCCTCTTCTCCACCCCCTTTGGCCCCTGCCCTTGGAGAAAGTGGAGTGTGGCGCTCGGGCTGCTGTTATTTCTCAGGACTGCCTGGCGGTGGCCGGATCCAGCCTCCTGCCCGGCAGGGCTTTCTGCTGTTTGCGCGTCTCCTGGTGGCGTTCCCCTTCCCCGGACACCTCTGCCGACGATGAGGAAAGGTCTGAGGGCGACAGCGGCCCGCTGCGGACTGGGACTAGGATACTTGCTGCAGATGCTTGTGTTACCTGCCCTGGCCCTGCTCAGCGCCAGTGGCACCGGCTCAGCCGCTCAAGGTAAGGGGGTCTTCAGGGCGCGGCGGTCACCTCCCTTCGCTTCTGCCTTCCCTCTCTTCTACCTCTATTTGTCCCCGGCGCTCCTTGCCCCCCTCATCTGCCTGGTTGCCCCCAATGGAAACCACTTTAAATCTCACTTTCCCAACTAGTTAAGAAACCAGCTTTTCAGTCTTAGCTCCGGAGCTGAGTGAGGACGGACCGGTGGCGTGTGAAGTGTAGCTGCTGTCTCGGTGCCTGTGGGATGCTGGAGGGTCTGTTGCACTTTCAGACCCATAGGCTCACGTTTTTGAATATTGTGCACCGGGAGGTTTCCAGAGGCACTGATAGTGGCGTTGTGGTGTGCGCCCCAATATGTGTAGTGTGCCGAGGCTCCCCGCTGTGCGCGGTGGCTGGGCTTGCAGGATTTTCTTCCACCTCCGCTAAGGAAATATGTCCATTACCGCCAAGGACCCATAGGCGCCGGTGCCCCTAGACTGCTGATGGGGCGCTATGGAGATGCTCAATTCGCTCAGAAAGCACAGGCTCCTCCGGGTGAGCCTGCCTTGCCACTCACAATCTCTTCGCGCCCGCCTCGAGTCAGGCGACCCTTGAAAAAGTTCAAACCTCAGCTCTAGTGGGCGACTCTAGTTGTTCAAACCAAATCTCCAACTCTCTGGGAAAAGGACGCCACCAACCAGTTTATAACTGACATTTTAACGCCTGTGAGCCTCGAAGTGTGTGGAACTCTGAGTAAAGCCAGGGTAGGAGGACAGTGGTCCAGAGTTGGGAAGGTGTAAGAGCTGATACCTAGACTGAGGGTCATCTGGGAGGCTTCTTTCTTCTTCATTGAATTTTCAAACCAGTTCCCACCCACATCCTTCTTTGCCAATTTAAAATAGCATTTATTTATTTATTTATTTATTTATTTATTTATTTATTGTCTTTAGCCAGAAGGCAACACAGCTTTGCCCCAGAGAGAGAGGACAACAATTCAGAACTAGCTCAGAGACTTGACCTTCCCGTCCCTTCACACACACACACACACACACACACACACACACACACACACACACACCCCACACGTCTGGTTTGTTCCAATTCTTTCTGAATTTGGAGAGTTTGGGAGGAGGAGCAGCAGCCCCGACTCCTTCCATGATGCTCACGGACTGGTTTATCCCAATTGCAGCCTGCATTTCCTAAAATCTACAGACACTGATGCAGGGAGGTGGGTGCTGAAAGCAGAAGAGAGCCCAGAGGCCAGGCACCTCTGGTCCTCCTCATGAAGAGGTATGTGATTAGCAAGGCAGTGTGAATCAGAAAGAGCTGCTTAGGGAGGAAATCCTTCCTGCTACACTGCTAAGTGGCCATGCTCATAAATCTAGTTTCCTTTCTGGATGCTTCCTGTCCTTGTGGGTCTGCTCTGGTTTTCTTATGCACACGTCCAGAGCACATCTAACAGACAGCGTTTAAGGGAATCTGGGCTAGAAAGCCTATAGTTCTCGAAAGTGGTCAGAAGTTCTCAGGACACGAGCGAGCCAGGAATGCTTGGAGGACAATCCAAGGAAGCCTAAGGGTTCTGGAATCGGCTGTATGAATCCTGCTGGAATTCCTTGTCATTTTTTCAGTGCACAAAGGACTAAGCCGTTGGGGGTGAGGGGCAGGGGAAGGGAAGGGTTTGGGAAAAAGGAAAGTTCAAAGTCCCCAAAGATGCCAAAAGGGGGCAAGATCCCTGTGGAGAGCTTACAACAGCCAAATTAAAAAGACTGGGTAGGAGAGGGATCGATGAAGATAATCAAACAGGGGACGTGTAAGTGGATTAATATTGAAAGAAGAGAGCAGAGACTAAACGGAAAGGAGCTGGGGGTATGCTTTGCCCCCTGCACTTTTTCTTGGTCCACACCAGACAAGTCAAAGGTTGAGGATTAATTCTGATCTTGGACAGAGAAAGAAAAGCAGGTTTGGTGGGGTTAGATGCAGATCTGGTGTGGCTTTTCTCCATTTACTCTCGTTCAGGGAGAATAACATTTTTTTTTCCTCTTCAGATCACATGGTCTGAGATGCAGGACTCTTACTTTTATCTTTGTTATCCTCCATGTTCCAGAGCACCCGCTCTTCCTGTGTTATCTGTGAGACATCAAAGGAAGTATAAAGCACAGAAATCTGCTATCAGCTACTGTCCCTGTGGCTGCTACTCATTAGCCAGGCCTGTTTACTACTGACCTGCTGTTAACACTTTATTCTCATCCAGTCACTGTAGGATGGTCTGGTAGGCAGGTCTCCCATTTTCTTCAGTATCTTCTTTCTCTCCAATTTACACTAGAGCTCCCACACATACCCTAAAGGTACCATTTGCTTGTTCTGCTGCATTAATGACCCCAGTGGACTGTATTTTTTATGAATGGAAGTACATATGCAATTAGGAGACATTCATTAAGTTCTTCACAATGTGAGGAAGGTTTATAATCTGTTGGAGCAGTGCTGAGAAAAGGAGAAGCTTTTGAAAACAGATCTCTAGTTGAAAATCAGCCCAGGGGAGGAGAAAAACCAACCGCAACACAGTTGTAGAAGAACAGAGTGAGTATTATTTATGAGTGAGGGAGTTTTGCAACTGTGGATTAAAGACAGACAGCAGTCATGTTAAACAGGTCCTTGGGAAATTCTCTGAGCTGTAGGCAACAACTTTCCCCTCTCTGCCAGTGCTCTAATTGTTGCATTGAGGATTGCTGGGAAACCTTCCCTCCAGGGACTTTTCAGAGCTCCTGACTTCCAAGAATGAAAGATTTTTACTAAGAAAGGGGAGGTGTGTGTGTGTGTGTGTGTGTGTGTGTGTGTGTGTGTGTGTGTGTGTGTGTGGTGTGAATTTTTGCCTCCTACTATGCCACCCTTCCACATCATAATGTCTCTCTTATCTGCCACTACTAGTATTATGTGTGCTAACGCCTCCAAATTTAGACCAGAAAATTATTAAAGTCTATTCAGAGATAATTCTCTTATTGCATAAATTTAGTGTTTTTAAGACAAGTAACACATTTCTTTCCACAGGCAGGGGAAGAAAGTACTTTCATGACTTTATTCATCTTCGTCTTTTACAAATTGACAGTCTGTTTTGATAATAACCAAATTTGATGGCGATTCTCTCATATATGGCTCAGCTGGGAGGGCAAATTCATGTATTCACTATGGAGATTTACAATAAAGAATAGACGAGTTGGCCTTTGTTAGGCAAATAATTCTGTGTATGCTAACTTAGAGAACAATTAAAAGTCTTCAGAGGACAAACTTTTCCAGTACCTGGTTAAAGATAAATGGCAGAGTGTATTGGTTTATACCTGTATACTCCCACTCAAGGAGGCTGAGACATGAGGAATGCAAGTTCAAAGCCAGCCTGTATAACAAAGCCAGATCCCATGTCAGTAAGACAAAGACATCATTGCATTATAATACACATCAGAGTTAAGCAGGGAAGGATCATTTAAAGTGTCCATCTTTGTGCCCTGGGAACAGATCATCATGTGAATCCATGCCAATATATTTGAAACAACTCTCCTAAGGAGGTGAGAGAGGCCTGGGAGCTGTACTAGGCTAACCCTCTTTGCTTATGTAGTGTCACTGATGTGATTTAAATATAGCTGTCCCCTAATATGTCCGCCTATTAGCATGAAAAGGGCGACTGTGCTCCATTAGGCCTTAACTGCACATAGCACTTTCCTGATTTAGGTCATGGCTTTGCTGGAGCAGCAGAGGGAGTCCCTCTAAGAAGAAGCGCTAGCCCTGGGGGCTGTGACCATTTCTGGAAGATGGTGTGGACAGAAGCTGAGCCTAGACTCCAACCTTGAACTTTCAGCCTAGATCCCCCTTGCTTGACCTTTGCATCTGTGCCAACCAATCTGTCCCATTTCCTGCACACTACATTTTTGAGTTTATTTGAATAGAGTGTCTATTAAGAAGCAGTATGCCACAGTGAGCAAGTCCCAGACTGTGTGTTCCCTGCTGGAGAGTTAGCCTTGAAGAAACTGTCTTTATCCTCAGGATAGACCTGCCAGCATATCACCTTCTGAACTATCACAGGGTGTACAGTTATGAGCCTGTGCCAAGGAGGCCAGGATTATCCCATGAATGATGATGGCAATGGGGACAGTTCCAAAAATTTCATACACAGAAGACTAATGGTATTTTATACATATAAGATTAATTGGTTGGAAGTAGTAAGGACAGGAAACTTGGAAGTTGAACTAGTCCAGGCAAATACTCCCATTCATTCATTCATTCATTCATCCCACCATCTCTTATGTTGGCTGTGAACTCATGAGCCACTCACCTTGATCCCTCACTCCTATCCTGTTACTGGGATTACAGCTGTGTACCACCATGCACATGATGGAAGCGGACTTTTCTTGAAGTTAAATTTGCACTTCAAAAGTATTACTTATAATCAGATGCCTCCCCTACTTTGGTAATGGGGATTGATTCCAGGTACCTGTACATGTTGTTATAGCAAGTGCTATACCATGACTCTATGTCCCCATGCCTACTACTTAGAGTCAATGGCTATTTTGTCTGGCTTTGGGAAGGTACAAGTTAATAACTGCTAATACCACGTGGCTGTTTTAATTAGCACAATGCATCAAAATTCTTCCACCATCTCCTAGGTATGTGGCTGTGCTAAGTTATTTACCTATTCTGTATCTCAATTTCCCCACATGTAAAATGAGAAAAGTGTATACCATAGGTCATACATACTATGTATGTAAATCATCCAGAGCAATAGGTAGCTCATAGAAATTATTATTATCCCTTGGCTTCCAACTTTGTAAAACATTGGCAAAAAGTGAGTCAAATGCACCAGGCCTTAAATTTATTCAGACTCTATTTGAATTTTCACGTGTAATTGCTCATTACTGTAGTAACATATAAAATAAACAATCATCTCTATTTCTTTGCATGTTGCTTTCTGACCAACTTTTAAGACAGATTGAAGACTTCAGGGGGCCTTAATGTTTACTTTTACTTAGAGTTAAAAGCAAAGATATTTTTCCTGAAAATCTGTAATTCTGATTTAAATTATTGATAGTTAAGTTCTTCACACAAGCTCAAATCACTTATCTTCTCTCTGTTCTCTCTTCCTTCCTCTCTTCCCTCTTTACCTCTCAATTTTATCACTGTCTCTGGCTCCTTCTTTTAATCAACACGTGCTTGAACCTACTATGAACTTTTGGATTTCCAATACTTACTTGTAACTATTATTGCTCTTAACTGTGAAGTAGGACTCCATGTATCTGAGACCTTATATACAGAGTATCTTTCAAGAATATTTTTAATAGAAACTTAATATTAGTTTTGCAATACTTGATTAAAGTACATTTTCAGGAGTAATTTTGAAATGCTAATGTTTTTTATTTGTAATTCTTAAAATAATATTGTAGCCTATAGATTCTCCTGATGCAAGTACTTTTGTGTTGAAATCTACACACATTTTAATAAAAATGATTTAATGCAAATACTTTTGCGCACTCAGAGAATCAGAGGACTGAGTGTGTTTCTACTCTCTACTAGTTTGGATATATCAAAACTCCTTTTTCTGAAAAGCTTTAAGGTTAGTTGACAATTATTATACTCTTCATAATGAAAATATTGGAAGATATTAAGATATATCTTGAGAATTCCTTGAAATGTTTTGTCTTGCATTTAAAATGTGGGCTTTCTCTCATTCTGAGCATTCTTGTTGCCCCCACAGAATTATACAGTGAAGTTTTGAGATATGAAAAAGAATGGAGTAGAGTTTAGGCACTTAAACCGATCTGTTCTTCTTCACATAGTGCTGAAGTCCTGTGACATCAATTAAAGTGAAGTTATAGTTTAGGAAGTGAGCTACAGCTTTAAAAGTGCCTAACATGCAGATATTTGTCCTTACATCAGTATTAGAACCTTTTATTAGCAAAGAATGGTAACTCAAATGTGCTTTGTGTTGCAAAGTGAAGTATAACACTGGGAAACTCCAATGTTTGGGGATTACCCTCCTTCAATTCAACAGCACACTGAGTCCTAATGTTTTCATGGAAGGGAAAGTGGATGAGGTGAACCTTCATCATGTTGACATGCCTGTTGGAGTTCTTATTTCAAATGCTAGGGACAACATAATCATACTAATATACAATATTGATTAATCAAATTTAGCTCCAGAGTTATAAGCCTTATTTTTTTAAAATGTTGTGAGCATAGGAGGGTTTACCTTCATTAATCATTGTGTCATGTGGCTCCCGTGGCTAGTTTCATTTCTCAGCAATTATGAGAGCAGTAAGAAGCCTTGTTAAGATGAGCATATACTATCTTTTTGTCCAGATGCAGATGCTAAATAGAAACTCCTTCATGACACTTAACACGTTTGTTGATGATTGCTAACATTTCTCATACTTAGGCAATGTCCTCATTGTGGGCTATTTGAACTTAACTATATTTCATCATGCTCTATTTCTATTTTTTCCCTATTGAAAAGAAAATCCTTATATAAGAATGTTGATTTTAAGTAAAAAAAAATAGGTTGATGCTTACACATTAAAATGCATTTATAATCCACTTATTAACTCAAATATGTCCAGGAAGATAAACGCAGACTTTCTTCCTTCCAGGTCATGAAAACTAAGATGAGTATAGAAATTACAAAAGTGTTATTAAAAGTATAGTATAAAAGTTTGGAAACATAGACTTTGTGAAGAAAATTTTTCATGTAAAGTTAATTTATAAGACACATTCACTCAGACAACAGAAGTTTTGGGCAATATGTTAGGCTGCATGATATAAAAAAAATTCCTAATCATTGGCAAAGAAAAGTCAAGTGTAAGATTAAAATTAGAGGAAGGAATGTTGGGCATTCTCTTTTCTGTACATTTACAAGTTAGTTACTTGTACCTAAATATACTAAATCACTATGCTATCTTTTTTGGAATAACAAGAACTGCAAGAATCCTTTGAAGAAGTCCTTTGAAAAGTAAGCAGATGGTCAGTCTCTTTGACAGATGCTAAAAATGATAGTCAGTGACCATAAGACGGTTACTATTCTGTGGATTTGAGCTATCACTAATCTAAGCCAAACAACCCCCAAATTACCAAGCCAACAACGACAACAAAACAAACAAACAAAAACCTTGAAAGTGGGAAAGACAGACAGTTACGAGAGCAAATTCTGGTAACTGGACTTTGAAGGTTATGAGCATTCCATATATGTTTACTCTGTTTGGATTTTTGTCAAAAGAAAAGTGGTATGTGGGCTCCCCTTTGAGTAGAGCAAAATGTACACATTGTGGCCACCCAGTGGAAGGACTCAAGTTTAGCAAGTAGCAATGCTGAAATCATTCTAAATAAAACAGTAATTATACCATACCGCCTCTCATTTTCCTTGGCAATCTTAATTCTTCATTCTGGAGCTCTCTAAGATGATGAGCGGCTGTAACTTAATACTGGCTTAGGGATCCAACACAAGGATGAAGGAAGCTGACAATTGCCCCTTAGCCACAACATCTTCACCCTAGAAAACAGAAACCCATTTTTGTGACTGCTTTCAGAGAAGAAATGGAAGGTTATTGTTGTTGTTGTTGTTGTTGTTGTTGTTGTTGTTGTTTATGACTCATTATTAGCTCCATACGTAATAGAAACCAAAGGTTGGTTTCTCATCATAATATTGAAGTCTATGACATAAAATTTTTATATAAATCATGTCTTAGTTTCTTACTCCAGCTGACATAGGGAAAGGATTTCCAGAATATTCTCAAAGGCTGTTTTTTAACAGGTTATAATTTCTCACATACCTATCTGGGGAGGACATGCTCGACTGGGAACTAGAAGAGTGGTATGCAGAGACCCATCAGTGATCTTTAGGAAATGTGTTACTCAATCTTGAACTGCCTTGTTAAACATTGCCCTTGACAACAATACCCTGTTGTTTCCTAAGGCTCACCTGCTTGGAAGAAATCTGATAGCATTATGTTCAAATTATATGGGAATTCTTGGGGACAATTGTCCTGAAAAAATAATTTGCTTAAGTGGATCTGACTTAATAGAATTTTAGTGCATTGAGAGACTGTCATCGCTGTCTGCCTCTCAGGTATATTGGCTGAACTAAATGCTCATTTTTATATCACTGCTAAGCATACATATATCTATCTATACATTATGAAAAAGATCATGGTTAAACAGTTGCCATATACTTGCAATAACATGATTAAGAAAAGTAGAAAGATGACTGGGAAGAGTTTGATCTGCTGCAGTGCCTTCCCAGTTGCAAAGGGGAGGGGAATATTTAATTGAATTTACTATAAATCAAATGAAAGACTTGCATGATATTTTTATTGAATTAAGTATGTTTTCTAAAATATTTTGCACAGAAGTTTTAACACAGTAAATACTTACAAAAAGTAGACAAACACAGTTTGATAATTTCCTATGGATGTGTGTGTGTATAACACTGAGTGTGTGGCGTGCATATGTAGCATGTTTTGATGTTTTAGAAGGAGACATTTATTTTCAAATTGATTTGCCAATTACCTTAAAAATTAAACCTGTAAAATGTTTTATTTTTTACTTATAAAGCTCATTATTAACTAGAAGTTCTGATTTAATCACAGGTTTCTTATTAAAAAAAATTACATCCTATTTTTCTGCAGAAAGTTATCTTGGCAAATTGACAAGTCAATTCACTGTGTGGTTCAGAGGCTGTATCATTTGATAGAAACAGGTTGTCACCTATTCCCAAGTGATGTCTGCTTTCTATGACCTATGGCAAACATATGCAGACCTTCTGGGTTTTGTTGTTGTTTATTTGGTTGGTTTGTTTTGTGTTTTTTTCCATACTCTTCTGGTGGACTCTCATTCACTGATGACAGTTGAATGTCTATCCTCAGTGGAATATCTACTTCCTATCATGAAGGGAGAACATACTTTACACAAGCTCCTGAATCTTTCTAACTTCTCTAAGAGAGTCATCATTGTTCTGGAAGTGCCATGCATGAAGTGACTTTATGCATGCGCCCACTGTAGGGAAGGTCAGGTAGACTCTTCTTTCCTGTCCAGAATAATGTAGGGATGACTGGTTCGAAACACACACACACACACACACACACACACACACACACAAAAGCCACAGATGGCTTTACTTCCACTTTTATCACAATATGCAATGAAACTTTTACTTAAATGGACAAAGCAAGTTAACTGTGCAGAGAGAAAAATTGTTTTAATGGAAGACCCAGGTTTTCATTCAGGATCTGACAATAATATGCTTCTTGCTTATATTAAGTATAATAATAAATATTCATAAATATATCCAAATGTCACTCAGTTGGAGCTATTAGCATATATACATTTTCAAATTTTGGGCAATTTTGAAGAGAGATTTTAAAAGTACTCAATTCTAGCCGGGCAGTGGTAGCGCATGCCTTTAATCCCAGCACTTGGGAGACAGAGGCAGGCAGATTTCTGAGTTTGAGGCCAGCCTGGTCTACAGAGTAAGTTCCAGGACAGCCAGGGCTACACAGAGAAACCCTGTCTCAAAAAAAAAAAGTACTCAATTCTAGGATCCTGGTAACTATGTTAGACATGTCATCATGCATTCATCCTCCATGGTTGACAAGGGGCTTTCATAGCAAAATATATAGTATACTGTGAAAAATGACAAGGTAAATATAATTCCTCACAACATTTTGTGATTACAAGTCTAAAAGTTAATGGGAAAGGTTGCCTGTTTAATGCTGAATTGCAAAGTTAAAGAGAGGATCTTAAAGATAACAGCAGACTCCAGAGTCCTTTGGTTTATTTAGCATTCAATGACAGTCACTAAATTAGGGAAAGGAATGTTCAAACAACACACTTGAGGAAAAGTGATTTTTATAGAAAGGAACCATTTCTGCTAATAGCCAGTAACTGCACATAACCCCGCTGACATTAAAAGTCCATTAGCTAAGCCCAGTTTAAATACCAGCTGATGCCGTGTCAGCGAAATGTACGCTGGCATGTTTTCATAGAATGCAGTAATAGCAGTTCTATATTTTTTTTTCTAAAACTACGTACATTAAGTAAAACAAATGCCATCTGATAGTAGTAGCAGGCTGCTACTCAACAGGCAAAGGTCTGTGATGAAACAAAAGTAGCAGTCTATAGAACAAGAAGATAATATGTGGCGGTGGCAGCCTTAAAAGGGAGGCGTTGAAGGAAATCATCTGGAGTAGTTTAAGCTGACACCATAAAGCAGTAGTTTCTATAGGAGCCGCATTCACATACCGAGTCTTGAGAAGTTCATTTAACCTGAAGGGAATTTTTTTTCCTACTATTAGCTACAATGTTTATTTTTCCATGTGCTTTGAAACTACAAGAAGTCTAAGCATGTAGTGAGTGCTGGCAAGGGAGCAAGGAAAGCACAGGTATAATGTAACACTCTCTAACATGTAGAAGTGATCTCTGGGTACTATTTCAAAGCTATTGAATATGTCTGTGCTATCAGATATGAAACTAAGGGTGAAAGGCTCATATTGCCCCTCCCACCAACACCAATTTCACAAATATGTTGTTTACCTTTAGAAAAATTTCTAATGGGTATTTTAGTCATCTGGAAGACAATTAGGACACTGTCAATTCTTATGGTATCCGTGCATCTCTTGTAATCATCTGAAAGTATTCTTGAAGCCAGTGTTCTGTAACTGTGAAAGCATTGTGGTGCTGAACAGGGCTGCTCAGTCATCTGATGTGTGAGTTGAGAGCTGGGCAGTAATTAATCAGCAGCTGTCATGCTCACTCTACTCCAAAGTACTAGGAGACCTCTATGGCCACCTCCCCCGATGCCCTATTATCAGGCCATTAGCAAACCCCAGCAGAAGTCAGGGGGATGGAGTCCAAGGCAGCACATGACCCCAGTTGCATGTACACAACACCCATGAGCATGTTCCTAAACTTCACTTGGATTCTCACCAAATTTTCTCTCCTTCAAGGTTCTGAGTTCTGTTCTCTGACCATAAACGTCACAGTTTTTATTATTTGTACTTTGAAATTAAGTATTTTTTTTTAACATGATAAAAAGTAAATTCTTACCTAACCCTACAGTTCTTGCAGTGAACAAAAACAAAAAGGCTCACTCTGCCATAGCAGAGACTTCCCTTTTGTGTGAATAGATTCTTACACAAGCATTTCTTAATAAAATGAAGTCCTCTTTACTGTCATTAACCGTTTTAATTCATTTCAGGCCACTGTAAATGTTTATTTTGAATGAATTGTGAGCTTACATGGTCAAAGTTTATGTAATGAAATTACTAACCAAAAATGCTCTTTACTGACATATTATACGAGGGCCTTGGTGAATCCTCTTGTTTTTAGTGTATAATTCAGTCATTAATAACAGATGGGAGTGTTCCATCATCCAACCCAGTGGACTTTGATTTCAAATTTTCAATCTATTTTTAAGACCAAAACATCTTTTTAAATGGTTCTTTCCATCCATGGGGGTGTTTTCATTTTGTAATGCATGAAATTTAATTCTGTTGTGAATTGAAGAAAGTCATTGTATTTAGCTGCAAAATAAATGTGTACCCATCTACAAACTTGTGTTATAAAATTGAATTATGTTGAAAATATAATAAGATGATCCGAGATTGGTTGACATAGGACAGTTAGTACATTAGTTTAGAACAGTTTTTAGGAAAATAATTCCCTGCTATGTAAGAGACTGTTGCTTTCTTGGACAATTTTAAAAGTATGCACCTCTCTCTCTCTTGGTATGAACTACATATTAAAAGAAAAGATGGAATAAATATATTCCCTCTTTAATGTGTTTGTTTATACTTGCAACTCTTTTCTTAAAATAGATGTCTACACTGAGATTTATGACTTCATTCATGTAAGTGTGCCCTCCCTCTCTTTCTCCCCACCCCCCTCGCAACCCATATCTACCTTTTTACTTTGACTGCCAGGAAATTAAAAACATACTGTTTACCTGTCTGTGTGCACCTGTGAATATGTGACTGCATCTGCATGTGGCTAGATCTGACAATTTTCTAGTTGAAGAAATCTATAAAACAAATCAAATTTCAAAACTTATCCATGTCTATGACGGATGGGTTTCCTGTAGCAACTGGTACTGTGAATACTACCAGTCTTTCTGAGTCCCTAGGAAAAGATGAGTAAAGTTTGCTGAGCTTTGTTTCTGCCGATTGCATACAAGTATAAAATCTTCATGTCCCTTCACACTGGGAGTCTAAGATGAGAATAATTGTTGTATTGATGCCCTAAAACTGTAAGGAGGAATGGGACTGTGAAAAGCAAAGGACTGAGGACAGCTCTTGGCACTGGACAAGCACTTAGTGCACTTTAGCTTTTGTTATTGCTGATGTTGTTTTATTCTTATCATAAATGTCTACACAGTGTGACAGGTTTCATTGGCATTGCTAAAATTCTATGACAAGAATGAGAGGACAGTTTTCAGTTGTGATTAACGCTGTGTAGAAAACAGCTCATAGACCAACCAAGGTGTGTTATCAATGACACATTCTTTAATAAAAGATTGGCACATTTTTAAAGTCATGCTTTATACCAAATTATACTTTTTACATTAAAATACTTTGGAAAGCAACAAATTTGCTTCAGTGTGAGTTTAAGAACAAATTTATTTTTAGTTTAAGAATGTGGTTTGCTGTGTATATGTGTACATGCCTCTGGAGGCCAGAAGAGAGCACAGAATGCCCTGGTACAGGTGGATCAGCATTGTAGCGTGTGGGGCTGGGAATCAGACCCAGCCCTTTGCAAGAATAAGAAACACTCACACATTCTGCCATCTCTCCAGCCCCAGTGATACATTGTTTTACAAGTCAAGCTCAGAGTCAATGTAGTTGATAACTTTAAGTGAAAAATACCCAGTTATTCTTTCTAAACTGTACATTGCTGTGTTTGTAAAAATGGAGGTTAAAGATTAAGAAAAATTAATTACTCAACTCCACTTTTTGGCTAATATTTAAACTCTTTCTAAAGGAATTGAAACAATTAACCTTCTTCATTATGTCAAAAGTTTTAACATTGCAAAGCACTCACTGATCCTGGTATAAAAGCAAAAATTAATTAAACTAAAATTTCTAAGCAAGGCCAGAGTTCCTCATATGTTCAGAGTACATATGAAGATAAAAACCAAATAGAAAAAAAAGAAATTAATTAGATGTCCAAACTGTTCAATGTATGTTCATATATAGTAAAAAAAAGGCATCTGTGCATACTCTGGAACTGGCCTCAATTTCACTTAATTAAATATTTTAAATGGATTCCAGTAGAAGCCAGTGAAGCTTGCCAGTTTCTCACAGGCATCCATGTGAAACTTGTGTTCTGTAAGAGTGAAAAAGAACATTTACAAAGATTATAATCCTATTTGAAATAAAAAAAACTTTTCCAGTGTGTAGTTATAAAAGGATAATTTACAGTTGGTTTAATAATGACTGTATTTTAAGAAGTCGATGGGCAAAGGAGAGTTTCTAAGCTACAAAGAAATACAAAGAATATCCAGTATTGTATTTTATGGTTTGCTGTGACGTTGCTAATATTTTTGTTCTTTTGTTTTATACACTTTGAAATGCTTCATTATAATGTTTAAACAAGAAAAACATGAAAACCATATTTTTTCATAATAAGTACACTGGATAGGAAAGGCACAACCAACAAGACCATCCCAAGTTACTTCAGTTCTGGTCCCTTCAGCAACCACAATGGGATGCACGGACTCAGTGACTAGGAAAACACAGAGCAGCAGTCTTAGGAGGCATGGAACTGTTTGTAGTTTGCTCTACACAAACACAAGGTTTAATGTGATTTCTTTTTAACCCCCACCTATCCTTCCCCCATTCCCTAAATGCCATCCTAAGAAACACTCACTTAAAAGAAAAAGTTAATAGGAGTTCCATAATAGGCAAGGAAATTTCTCCTTTATGTAATTAAAAAACATCTTATCTTCATGGTTCTTACTCTAAAAGAAGCCAACGGAAGCAATCTGGAACCTGGAACACTGTGGCTGATTGATTGGATGGGTTCTTTGGGCCTCATCACTGTATATAACAATGACTTTGTAGTAAACCTTTGGAAGATTTCCAGGAGTAAGCACACAGGGACTGAGTGTTGAGCCTCTACTTTTGATTCCTTCTCATAGTTATCTATGCTGTTTTATTAAAGTAAAATTGAGCTTCTCAATGTTGGTGTTTTAAACACCGAGCTGTCTTAGAGACAGTCACTAAACCATTGTCAAAGGCTTTCATTTCATTTTTTTTAAATTGGTGTAAACATCACCTATTTCCCCTCAGAATATATGATTTACCATTATTTCATTGAAAGAGTAGAGAAGCAATTCAGAAATCTAAGTTAATGAAAGCAGAAATAATTTCCTATGTTCCTATATAATTATATGCTAGCAAAATTTAAATATACTCAAGCATTTAATGGTGGTGTGTTAGGAAAGATACATGCTACATAAACATGACCACTGATATCTATTACACTAAAGTGGAGCACATTTCTTTGCTATGTCCCCCGGACCTGCAAAGGGAAATTACATAAATGTAGGGCCGTCTATAGAGCTCTTTCTCTTCAAACCCTTGCCTGTATGGAGGTTCAGAACTTCACACCCCTGGCAGGAGTTGTGCTTATACTTCCTACTGAACTCTTACAAACTTTTCTGTAGTCATTCTCCCCACACCAGGCATCAGCTGTTATAGTCTCAGCATCAGTTAGCATCAGGTGTAGCCCTAATGAGACAGGTCCTCCCCCAACCTTTGTAGGCAGGTCCTTGCTTAGCCTGAGTTATCTCTTTTACTCATCCCTTGGCCATTCATTTCTCATGCTCCATCTTTTTCTCCTGGCTCCTCCCACCCATACTCTTCAGTTTGGTTTTAGTTCATTCATTTGGAACACGACCTCCCATACCCAGCTGGACTGCTCTTTTCTTTCTGTGTTCCCAGATACATGTTCAACACAGTGCCTCATCATCCTCTCATCCTTATCACACAAATTTAGGATTTAACAGAAGGATAGTAAGTGATATCCTCCATTTTAGAATGTACTGCATGGATCTGAGGGTTCTGCATCAATAACAGAAGATGACTTTTTCTGACAATTCACTGTGGTAGAATCAGCATCTCTCCTTGTATCTTGATTTAAGAGTTCCTGGATCAAATGAGGTGGGAGTGAATATCTAGATCGAAACCCAGATGGACTGAAGCCTGAGTATCCACCATCTATTAGGTACTAGCAGTTTTAGTGAGTCTTTCAAATGCCCATAAACCAAGGGCAGATCCCCATGCAGTATTAGTATTGGAACTCGACAGAATATTTAAGAGAGAGAACCTAATTGGAAAAAGAAAAGGTATTGGTTAGAGAAAGGTTCTATGGAGCTGAAGGGTTTGCAGCCCCTTAGGACGAACAACAATTACTAACTAGTACCCTCAGAGCTCCCAGGGACCCAACCACCAATCAAGGACTATACATGGTGGGACTGAATATTCTGGCAGCATGTGTATAGTAGAGGATTGCAAATTCGATCATCAATAGGAGTAAAGGACCTCGGCCTTGTGAAGGTTTTGTGCCCCAGTGTTGGGGAATGCCAGGGCCAATAAGTGGGAGAGGGTGGGGTGGCAGTCATGGGGAGGGGGGAGGCAAAAGGGGTTTGTTCTTGTTGGTTTTGTTTGTTTGTTTGTTTGTTTTTGGGAGAGGAACCTGGGAAAGGAGAAATTTACATGTAAATAAAGAAAATATCTATTAAAAAAAAAAGAAAAGGTATTGGATTACGAGTCAAGTGTTTTGAGAATTCTCTTTTCTCTCTCTCCTTTTTCTGGTCACCATGGGGTAAGCAGCTATGTCCACCCCTGCATTCCCAACAATGATACACTGCCTTATCAAAGATCTCAAAATATCAACAGGGTCAACTGACCATAGACTGAAACCTTGAAAAGCAGACGGGAAAATAATTTTTTCTTCATTTAGGTCAATTATCCTAGACATTCTACCACAGTTGCAGAAAGCTAATAAATTAACTAAAAGGTTAGTTTTCTTTGCCTTAAGAACACATTCCCATTGGATTTTTTGTACTACGGTTCATAGCTTGAAGAGATAAAGATCTTTGATTCTCTAGCCTATGAAACACATAAGCCTCAAATAACTACATACAAGCACTTCAACCACATCTAGACACAGTGGCCTAGCCAGTTTGCTACAACAGAGAATTGGGAGCTGTGGAGCCTAAAACCAGAAGTCCCAATGATTGCCAGAAAGTTTTCCCAACTGTTCCCTTGTTGATTTTGATAATAAAACCTGACTTTGCAATTAGTTAAATTTTGTTTTATATCAAATTATTATTGCATCATTTACTGATCTAGGATGTATTTCTTATTTTTCTCTCTGGTGTAATATGAGAACAGGACATGTTAGATGAAGGATGGCACTCCTTTGGAGGCTGAGACATGAAAGCCAATACATTTGCTTCATGCTTAATCACTCTTTTGTAGCTTACTCTTGTCTGAAGATAAGTTTATTGTGATCATGTATATTTGTAAGCAGGGTATTTTGACCTTTAGACTGCAAAACGATTTAGCGAACCAAACTGTTATTGACTCAAAATTTACAGGCACTGGATTATGCTGTACAGCTAGCAAAGAGAAAATTCTAGCTAGGAGTAGCTCCCTGAGACTATAGTAAACACAGCCCCAACTTGCCCTGGATAATTACCTAGGAGAACTATGTGGGATCTTTAACTGGTGCTGTTTGTAATCAGGCAGTCTGAAGCTTGCCTTGGCATAGAGCTGAGGAAGTGGTAAGGAGACAGACCTGTAATTATCAACAGCAGGTGCCCATAATGGAATGCCAAAGAGATGGTCAAAGAGGAAAACACTACTTCAGCAAAGACAGTCAATTTAGACTCAAAGGCATTTAGAGTTAAAAAAAAAAGAAAAAGACTTGAGAGCAGTATTAGAAGAGTACTTCTTTGTAGACAAAGAAAAACATAATAAACTCTTTAGTGGGAATTAACCTCTTCCCCTGAACACCTAATGATCTGAAAAGATGTTTAAAGTTGAGATGAATACTAGTTTTAGAGAAGGAGGGATTTAACATCAGACTTTTTTTGGTTCTTAAAATGTTTACTTGTGATATAAAAATGTTTTGATCTTTGTGCTCTTCAGGGCCACTTGAAAAAATTGAATGGAAATTACTTTCCTTTTACAGAGTAATTTTCATGACTTCAAAGATAGCAACTCTTGGTTTCATGACCATGGATAGCCTACATCTCTTGTCAGTTGTTGTACCCTTTTCCGGAACATATTTTAATTTCAACTTTTTCCAAAAGAAAGAAACTATTGCCTTCTGAGGTGCTAAAATGAGTAATAAGTCATTTGATAAGTATATGCAACAAAATATGTAATTGACTTACAGAAAAAAATGTCACTTTGGTAGTAAGTCCCTTTAAAGAATTTTACTTAGTGGAGTTATTTTGATATGGAAATATAAACATATTGTTTCAAAAGTAGATTCTATGGTAATGGCTTCAGTGCCGTTTTGTGGTGTTGCTTGCCTGCTTGTGTCTTGTTGGGGTATCTGTGGTACTGTAATTTTCTCTCTGAAGTTTTTTATGTCTTTCCACTATGAAGTGAAGTATAATTTTGTATGGAGTATTGTTTTCCTTCCTCTCTCCCTCACCCCTTTCCTTCTCTCTTCTCTTCCCCCATCTCTCTTCCCTCTCCCATCTCCTCCCTCTTCCAAATAAGGGTACACTTTGGTTGTTTCTGTACCGTGGGAATCTCAGGGGAAAAGGAGAACACAGGGTAGAGAAAAACCATGGTCGTGATAAGTCTGCTTACGTTGGTTCTCAGATGTGTGCAGCGGGTACTTAGGGGGAATTTGTCTTGCTGCTGGATATCGACTTTATATTTATCACTATAAAAATAATTGGGGAAGCCAGTTCTTCATTGCATTGGCCAGGCATACCTTCAGCTCTCACAGTAGTTTTATGTCAAGATCTTACCCTACTTAAAAGGAAGATGTAAAGTTTATTCTGGACATTCGCCAGAACAGACCAGCCCTGAAAAATGTGAAGGGTAAAGATCTCTGTAGCTAAGTTAAAATAAACTTATCACAGCTGGCCAAAGTTATGCTTAGGATAACTCTACCTAAAAAAAAAAAAATATGGATCTTTGCTTCTGAACATCTCAATTTTGTTCTTAGCAAATACCAAATATGGAAGAGATTCAAGAATTATCTGAAAGAGGGTGGATACAAAACAAGAGGAAATGGTGACTTTATGATGTCTAACTTATCTGTATATTTTCACTACTTGACTTTCCTTTGCTTTAGATTACTGAGTGTTACATTATGCCTGACATCAAAGAAATGAGTGGTTAATCTTGACCTCAATGTGTATCTCAGTAGCTGTCTGAGGACTTGACCCCTGAAATTCTAACTTCTCTAGGGATTAAGTTGTATCTGGGATTTTAGGCATGGAAGCCACTCTGTTCAGGTATTTTAACATGTTATACTTCTTTCAGACTCTGATGATCAGTGCATATTTACTTATGGAAAAAAGAAAAAATTCTAGAATATCTAAGATTGATTTAATTCAGGAAGCACTGTAGTTTTGTTCCATAGAGATAAATGAGATAGAAGAAAATTTGTCTTTGTGTGTGTGGGGAGATCAGAGGAAAACCGGGGAGCATTTACTCAGGAGCCATCCGCCATGTTTTGTTTTTGAGACAGAGTGTCTTCAACATCTTGGAAATAGCCAGATCATTAGGCTAGGTGCCTACCGAACTGTACAGATTCACCTGTCTACTGTCTAGAGCAAGAAACTGGCAAGCATGTCCCAGCTTACCTGTTTATTATATGGCTCCTGGGAATGATCTCAGGTCCCTTATAGTCCATGCATGCTCTTTACCAACTGGGATATTTTTGTTAAACATGCATTCATTGTCTTTAAGAAACTTCAAAACTTGTTAAAAAGACTAAAAATTCCAAAAAAAAAAAATCAGTAAGATCATAAAATGGTAAGTTGGTGTGACAATAATAAAAAGTAGTTTAGTATCAGAGATCAGCTTGGTCTGTTGCTGGAATGTTCTACTGAGGTAAAAGCTGAAAGTAACATCGTTCTTACTAAACATGTAGTGTCTCCTGGAAATATCCTGTTAAAGTATGCATCAGGTCAGTGCCATTTATCTACCTCATTTCATTTTCTTCCATTTCAAGTTTTTGAGCACCCCTACACACACACACATACACACACACATACACATACACACACACACACACACACACACACACACACACACACACACAAAGCTTTAGGCTTCTCTTTTTAATGGTTCATTATTTACACTGAAGTAAGGAGTTACAGAGACTTGCTCTCTGATTGCTACAGTCACTTTCTGCCTTACTCTCCTGGGAACTGCATTCCATTTTGGAGTGCAGAGTGAGCCTACGATCCAAATTTAGCTGTTTTATTACATACTGTATAGCTAAGTGACTTAGCCCAGACAAGACCACATTCTCAGCAACAGTGTTTGAGTTTGTCAAGTGGTTCACGTTGGTTGTCTCCTTCTAAATACAGTTTTACATTTTTAAATTATGTGTTTGGAATTTGAGTGATAGTCCCCTTGGTACCTACATGTTTATAAAATGATGTAAATCCTGGAGAGGATGACTATGAAGGGATATTTAAAGGGATGTTTCTCTATCCCTTTCAAAGGTCCAGGAGGGGAAGGAGTCTAGTGTATGGATCTCTGTGGGTGGGAAAATTGATGAGTTAAACATAACCCACCTGTAGAATTACTTCGAAGTCATTTGTGCAGATTTCTTCATGGAACACAAAATTAAGGACAAGAGGGATTTATGTGAACAACACTGAAACTTCATTTAGAATTTGAAGCATAAGGTTGTTTGTGTCCAGTGTTTCATAAATAAGTTTCAGAATATAACCAGATAGTTCACCGGTGATCAGTTTTAATGTGACCATACAGTATTTTTGTTATGATTTCTTCATTGTAGCCTTTCCTTTGGTGAGCACCTTTTAACTTTCTTTTTCTAGTGTTACTAGAGTAAACAGTGGATAGGATGCCAATGAATGATTCCAAGACTCTGGTATGTTCCAGTTTTAGAAAAGTGAATGTTAAAAACAAAAATGTGGAGAAAATGTTGGCAAAGTGTATAATGTGAGCTTTTGGAATAGCATACAGCCTCATGTGATGTAGCTTCATGTTAAAGTTGTATTAAAAGTAAATAAAAGAAAACTTCATTTTATTTTTTTGTTATACTTTATTTGTAAATGGGTATCAACTCATGTGCATGTCAAATGTGAGTGCAGGTATCCATGGAGTCCAGAAGAGAACACTGGATTCCTGGGAAATTTAGTTAAAAGTGGTTAGGAGCTGTCTTGTATGGGTGCTAGGAACAGAACCCACATCCTCTTTAAAATAATCAAATGCTCTTAAACTATGAACCATCCCTCCAGCCCTCTGAGCCTGGAAGTTGTAATTTTAGAGGAATAATGAAATCACTTTAAGATTTGACTCTGGAGTACGCCCCACCTCTTCATACTGAGAACTTGGTCCGATGCATTTTAAAGAGAAAACCTAACCTCAGTTCTTCTCTCTTGATCTTTTTGCTTCCATTCATCAGCCATGTGCGGAAGCTACTGCTTTGTGCTCCTGGTCAAGCCCACTGAGTGTCCCCACCATGCCTGCTCTGCTGTACTGGGCTGAAGTCTTGTCCCAAAGGAATGTTTCCTTCATAAATCATTCAGCCAGGAATTCAGACTTGCACACATACATACACAAATAGCATGTACTCTCATCTCATACTTTCTCAAATGAAATCTTCATAACTTTTACAATCAAATTTTCTCCCTTAGCACACTAATTAATCCCTAAATTGCATATTTTATAAATACTCTTACATAGGAACTGAGTTTGCTTCCAGCACCCATGTGAGGCGTCTTCTGACCTTCATATTACTGCACTCCTGTGCACAAACCCACACCCACACACAACTATTTATATAAAGTTTGAAAAGTAAAATAAAACCTTAATAAGTAAGCATTTTATAAAGTATATGACAATAGCAATTATAGCATTAGTCCTGAATTTCTGTTACATGCGTCTGTATAAATACATGTGTTGGTATTTGCATCCCTACTTATCAGCAACTTAAAATACATGAAGAAAAAAACAGACTAAGGATTACACTAGTATTTCAAAAAAATTAAGCTTACCACACGATAATCAGAACCCTTTCTTTCCTAATTCTGTTTGGTAACATTGATTATAAACATTAATTTGTAGTTGTATATCTTTGTGTTTAAAAGTGACAAGCAAGCTCATACAAAACAAGGATGAAGATGATAGGATTAATTGTATAGTTTATTTAAATTTTTATTTGTATGTATATGTGTTAGGCTGCATAGTATGTGTCCACCATGTGCATTCAGTAGCCCACCGAGTCCTGAGTACAATACTGGAGCCCATGGAACTCGCTGCTCTATGGGAACTAGAAACTGCACCTAGCCCTTCTGGAGACGCATCAAGTGCCCTTACCTTGTAATGAGTCTCCCCAGATGCCTCAGCTCTGAAAAAAAAAAAAAACACCATGACCAAAGTAATTTGCCTAACAACAAGTTCATTTGGAGCTTACAGCTCCGAGAAGGTGTCCAAAATCATAGCGAGGATCATACAGCAGTTGGTAAGTATACATGGTTCTGGAGGGGGTAGCTAAGAGCTTATGTGTTCACATACAACTATGGAAGCAGAAACTTCAAAGCTCTCCCCCAGTCAAGCATCTCCTCCAATAAGCCATATGTCCTATCCTTCGCAAACAGTTCCATCAACTGGGAAACAAATATTCAAATATATGAACCTATGGGGCCATCCTCATTCAGAAGATGGGGAGATTGATTTATTAGAATCATCACTTGATACTATTTTCACTAAAAGCTAGGATTGTGCTTCTAGTAAAGAAGTTTTGGTTCATTCATATTATTGTCTTTTTAGTGTTATGTTTTAGCAGACCCAAAATTGAGCTGTTGATTACTTGCGTTCATGACAGTATTAGTGAAAACAAATTTTCTTTTGTTGTTAGTTTGTAATGTTGAGGAGAGAGTTAGATCATCTCCAGTCCATAAGTAAGTTTCAAGCGGTACAGAGCAAAGGCAACACATGAAAATGCTGTTTCAACTTCACAGAATGAGAAGGCTGTTTTGGAGCCATATTCAATTTTTCACTTGAATTAGCTCATTATGAAATGATAGGGATATAGTTTAGTGATAATTACTTAAATGCTTGTTTCAATTTTACATTGATTTACTAATTAGAAAGTCTTAGATACTGCAAATAGTGAATTTATTCTAGAATCAGTTGCTATTAACATGTCAATTATTTTAACCTGTTTTTGATTGATTCCTTACTTTTTAAAACACTATGGCTTAGAAAACTCAAACTTACTTGGAGAGCCTGAAAAAACTTTGTACGTATATTTATATGTCCCATGGGGAGTCTCCTTAAAGTATTTCCCCTATCAATTTCCTTCTTACTGCTAAAACTTCATGTCATTATAGCATCAATGAGGTCCATAAAGGACAAGATGTATTATTATGAGTGAGGCATAAAGACCTGATAGTTTGTTACTTATGTTGAGTCATTTTGTGAATACAAAGAAAAGTTACTGATAATTACATCTTTTCAAAGTCTGTCACCCTACAGAACATGGCAAGACCAAGTAATGCCTTCTTAATCAAGGGATACATTAGGTTGGGTTTGCAGTGTTTTTAGAATTCTACTCACTACATTCATGTCTTTGTTTTAGAAAGAGAAAAATTGTTTAAAACTGCTGCCTTCACACCTTTACCCATAAACCTTGAGCCTTGCATGCAGCAGATTTTAGTTTTATAGTTAGTGCAGAAAGCAAAATTGTTGTCTTCGATTACAGATTATTCTTGGAAAGTATACTAATCAAAACTTGTTTAACAGACATACTAACTTGGACAATGCTTTGATCTCTTTTCTACCATTGTTGTTAGCTGCCTTATCATTACATGTTCACACGTGCGTGCTAGTGCAAGAGTGTGTGTGTGTGTGTGTGTGTATGTGTGTGTGTGTGTATGTGTGTGTGTGTATGTGTGTGTGTGTATGTGTGTGTGTGTGTATGTGTGTGTGTGTATGTGTGTGTGTATGTGTGTGTGTGTGTATGTGTGTGCGTGTGTGTGTATGTGTGTGTGT
>JADRCD010217692.1:0-21348 GCA_019843815.1 Montemys delectorum | reverse complement strand
TTGATAGCCTTTCCAATCATTGTTCAATATATAGGTCCCAGACAATGTCTTAGAAAGCTGTGGCCTGTGCATCCAACGCCTAGTCACTAATCCAGACTTATACACTGGTGTCTTTTTCGTCCAATGCTGAGAAGGAGACATTTTACATATTTTTTCTCACAAAGGTAATCCTTGTCTATCCTTGGCTATTCTCAAACATCTACATATATCTGTAAATTGCACATTTTTGATAAGACCTTCCATCCATGCAAATCCAAGATCAAATCTCTGTTATATACTTGAATGGCTCCTCAGTTCAAATAATTATATAGAAGCCATGTTTCAGGGACTGGAATTATTCTGAATGGCAGATAAGAACAGCAGGTATGAATAAGAAAAACAAAGAAGGAGGGACAAATGCTTAATGGGAGAATGCATTTGTCCCCTAGAATGTAATATAGTTTGCTAACTGTATGGTCTCATTCTCCAATTCTAATAAGCTTTCTTTCAAACCTGTTATAAAATTATTTTATGAACAAGACTTTGAAAACAGAGAAGGGAGCAGAAACTTCCTTTGTTATTTTTTCTTTCTATATGCTACAATCCCTGCTTCTACAATTTTCTTATAGCACGCATACTTCTACAATCTGTTGCTCTAATATCACTAGGTACAAACGTCCTGTGAAATCACTGCATTGTCAAATCCTAAGTGTTCCTTGAATTTGGAGTTTCAAAAGTTGCAAAAAGATGAATATCTTTTTGCTACAACATCTTAATCTAATAGGCTAAAAATCTCAAATTTCAAAGACAGAATTGTAAAATGAAAATCAAGTCTAAATATATTGTGGGAATCAGACTTACACACCAAATCTTTGGTCTAAAATAGAAAATAAAATGTGCATTTGTTTCTAGGAAAAAGTGAATAAGATACCTGGATAGGTTTTGTTAAGTGAGACCATGGTAGGCACATATTCTGGCGTTAATTAGTACTGAATGAGGCTCAGTACTAAGGTTGGTGGGAATATGAGTGCAGTTGAGATTACACTATTAAACACTAAGGAAACTGGTATTTATTTCTGGGAAAGAATCATAAAATTGATTGCTTTAATTTGAACATTATATGACCTGATATAAATGAAGACACAGAGTTAGAAGAGATGCCTTAAGTCAGATACCAGATAAATAGTGTCACCTGATGGTTATGGGAAATAGTGCCAGACTACAGTATGGACTAATCACACATTCTAAATTACCTAGGAGAGTATACATGAGAACTTGAGGTTAATTATGTTTCCTTTACATACTTGCGTGTTACTTAAGAGGAAATAGTCATTCAAAAGTGGCCATACACTTAAGAAAATTTGAGCATCAGAATATGCAGTGTAACCTCAAGAACCTTGGAGGAGAGAAATATACAATGGGTATCCATAAGAAAACACTTTGAAAGGGTCAAGTGGCTTGGCATTTGTCCACTCAGTGAAGGATACTCATACTATTTTGAAAACTCAGCCATAGGCTTTCCCCAGTAGGATCCCTCTGCCTGGAACAAAACAGACTTGATGTTCACACTTAAGTTCTTCCAATTTGCAACATAGATGAAGAAGAGAGAACTTCATGTCATGTGTAAAAGATAACTACTCTTTGGGAGTTTATGTCATTTGCTTTTTATTTCGCTTATATCTCTCCAGTGTCATCCAAATCTGATACTTTAAGAAATGGAGAGTTGGCTTAGCGAATAAGAGTACTGTCTTCTCTTCCAGAGGTCCTGAGTTCAATCCCCAGCAACCTCCTGGTGACTCATAAACATCTATAATGTGATCTGATGCCCTCTTCTAGCATCTAGGTGTACATGCAGATAGAGCACTCTTATATTAAATAAATAAGTAAATAAACAAACAAATTTTAAAAATGTGATACTTTAGAGATGGAAGAGAAAGCATTTTTCACAGTCCCACCACACTCCACCATACTTGTTTTTAAAGGAAAGCTGGAATCCTAGTAATCCATAGGTTTGCAGTCTTCATGTGATCACAAGAGGGCAACACATGTAATCCTGTATCTGACATGCTTCTATCTGGAATTCATGTTGTTCCTGTAGATATTATTCAGAATATTTCCAGAACTTAAAAGATACCTATTTTTTAGAAGGGTTGTATCACAGTTATATTGAGAAATGTAAGATGATATTCCTGCTGAAAGGGAACTCACAGTAAACTACTAGGGGTAGATTGTCTACATTTTAACTTATGGTCAGATGATTGATTAGGTAAAATTATTCAGTTCACAATAGATGGCAAGTGTCAAACTGTTTAAATTTTTAAGTAAACCACTTTTTCAGATTTTGTGTATACTCAAAATTAATCAGACTAATTAATTATATTAATTAATATAAAAATGTTGTGAATTAGCTTTTATCATAGTAATTTAGTACAAAGTTCCCATAAGGAAATTACATGATTACAGAGTAGAACAGAGGTTTGTTTTTTTTTTTAAGTAAACAAAGGAGGGAGCTTATTATGTAGTTAGATATTAGAAATTTCCTACACTTTCATTTTCTATTTCTTCTTTTTTCTTTTTTAATTGGTTATTTTATTTATTTCCATATCAAGCGATATCCCCCTACCAAGTTCCTCTCAACAAACTCCCTCTCTCCTCATCCCTCCCCATGCCTCTATGAGGGTGTTTTTCCACTCCCCCACAGAACCGTAGCATTCTCCTAAGCTGGGTCATTAAGCCACCACAGGTCCAAGGGGCTCCCTTCCCACTGATGCCAGTTTAGGCAGTTCTCTGCTACATATCCATCTGAAACCATTGGCTCCCCTATTTGTACTTTTTTGTTGGTAGTTTCATCCCAGGGAGCTTTAGGGTGTCTACTTGGTTGATATTTTTGTTTTTGCTATGGGGGTGCAAACCCCTTCAGATCCTTAAGTCCTTGCCCTAAATTCTCCATTTTGGTTCCAGCACTCAGTCTGATATTTGGCTGCATGCATCTACTTCTGTGTTGATCTGGATCTAGCAGAGCTTCTCAGGGGCTAGCTAGACTGGGCTCCTGTCAGTAAACACTTCTTGGCATCAGCAATAGTATCTGGGCTTGGTGTCTGTAGATGAGATGGATTTCTAAGTGGAGCATTCCCTGGATGGCTTTTCCTTCAGACTCTGCTACACTCTTGACGCTGTATTTCCTTTTGACTGGAGGAATTCTGGATTAATAATTTTGAGGTAGGTGGGTAGCCCCATCCGTCAACAGGGGGCGTGCCTATCCGCTGATGTATTAGTCAGGGTTTTACTGCTATGAACACACACAAAAACCGAGGCAAGTCTTTTAAAAGACAATATTTAATTGGGGTTGGCTTACAGGTTCAGAGGTTCAGTCCATTATCATCAGGGTAGGAACATAGCAGCATGCAGGCAGGGTGATGATTAGTTGAGAGTTCTACATCTTCATCTGAAGGCTGCTAGTGGAAGACTGACTTCCCACACCCACAGTATTACACCTATTCTAATAAGGTCACTCCACATCATGCTACTCCCCCGGACAAGTATATTCAAAGCATGATACCTGGATATGGTCTCTACAGGTTCTCTCTCCCCTTTGTTGGGTATTTCAGCTAATCTTCTCCCTATTGGGTGTCAGAAACTACTTGAGTACTTGGCCTCTGTGAATTTCTAGTGGCTATGCCCAGTTCCCCTTTCCCCACTGCTACACACTTCTTTTCAAATTACTGACCTGTACATCTCCCAGATAGCCTATTGTATGTGAACTGCCCCCTTTCTTTCTTCCTCTCCTCCCAGATCCCACTCTCCCTCTACTTCCTGATATTATTTTCTTCCTCCTTCTGAGTAGAACTATAGCATTCACATTTTGTGTGGTTTTCCTTCTTCTTGGGTATCATATGGTCTGTGAGTTGTACACTTTAAGTTTCCTGATAAATCAAAATGGCATGTGACTGATCACTGTCAATGACATCTTAATCTGTTGACACTGAAAAAAGCCAGTCTCTGAGGATAGATCATTATCTAAACTCTTATTATTATCTAAACTCTTATTATGTATGTATAAATTCTGCCTAGAGAGATGGTGGTATCATAACCTGTGCATTTAAATACAGCACAGACATCCTTAGATGGGTGTAAATGGGGAACTTTTAGAACAGGAGTATTAAAAACCTAAGGTTCAGTCTATGCTATTGGATCACTATTGTGATAATGAGGAAGAATCTTCTCTCCTACACTATGCTGCTGAGGATGGTGTAAAAATGGGGATAAGATACTTCTGGTGAGGATATCAAAAACTTATGTCCTCAATACTAAGGAGTGTTGAACTAGGTCAGGTACTATAGGTATGGTGAGAATTTGAGAGACCAGTACCTCAGAGATATGCCAGGTACTGTAGTACACAGCCAAAGAGGACCAGTAAATTATATTATAGCAGAATAGGGTCTCAGTCTAAGTATGGTCCATTTAGGGAAGATGGCAGTTGTGAAGCAAATAGAAGTGAAAATTATGCCATTTATAAGTAAGTAACTATTAAATTATTGTTAAAATATTTTCCTGTCTATATAACATATTACTACCAATTCTGACAAAGTGTACATGAAGATTAATATCCAACTCTTGTAACATCATCAAAAGCATTTCCACAGAGCATAAGGTTTATTACATGGGAATAGCAATATTCCTCTCCCCTGTGGACAATCAGGGAGTAGTTCATTCGTGAGCTGTCAGAGACAAGGTAGGAATGGTATTGAAATTACCACCTCTTGCTTCTTCCTATACCTTTCTCCTCTCAAGGCACATATTGAGGAGTGAGCCCTGACTTCTGACCCTGTTGTCAAAAGGTAGCATGAGGTGCCCGAGAATCAAATCTGTCCGCTTTGTCAAAACAACATTACAAGATCTATACAGCAGCAAATGTCCCCCTCTCAATTAAAATAAATAAATGACAGTGATTGTTCTTTTTTGAACACTCTATTCATTATTAATTCCATATTATTCATATTTTTGGATATATTCTTTATTTACATTTCAAATGTTTTCCCCTAATAACAGCACCAGGAAAGCAAGGGTAGGAAGGTTGGTCCAATTTTGAAGCCTGCTTGATTTACACAGCCAGTTCCCAGACAGCCAGGGGTACATACATAGGGAGACCCCATCTCAATCAATCAGTTTTGGTAGATAAGACATCCAGCATTTGTGATTAAAATGGATTTTTGTCTTTAAGGTCAGTAGTATATTTAGTATTAAGGTATGCTTAATTAATACCCTGTGGGTGTTAATTAAGTAGTATATTTAGTATTAACATATGCTAAAGGAAAGGAAACTACAGATGCAAGCCTATGAAGAGATATTTTGAAGAATCTGGGTGAAGCCTTATAGATAGAAAAGGCCATTGGTTTAACTAACAACATCCATTCTCAGTATTTTGGGCAAAAAACAAACATATATTTCCTCTATTGAGGAGATATCCCTGTGTGATAAACATTCCTAGTTTCTCCAGTGTTTATCTGTGACCACTAGTGCCCTCTGCAATACAGAAGAGGATTTGTCATTTTTGCATTCATGAGAAGCTGTCAGGGCACTTCCCTGTATCTGTATTGCAACACCATCCCAGGCCTTTGCATATTGCTCCCTGGGGAGGAACCATCCCTGCCAGTTTCAGATAAATAAGTCAGTTGTCTTCTTGCTGTAACTGAAAAGTCTTCTCAGACTTCCTCCTCAAAATGAAGTTGCCTGGTAGGCTGTTGGTGCTGTTGTTCTGGATTCTTGGTGAGGACAGAAGGAATTGAGGAAGGAGAATGTGGAGGGAGCAGAAGGACTAGGTCACGCTGGTCACTTTATGTGTTTTACCATGTATTAGTAGGCAGGTATTATCCTCCCAGACGGGCCTGTTGAGTGTATATTTGTGAGAGGGATGTTCCTGAGGGGAGAGAACCTGTGTTACAATAAAGATTATGACATGGATGGATGAGATGGTCTAAGTTATGTATAGAAGCACCCTTGTGCTTCCATTTCACTTGATTTGTAAGGACACGAATTTTAATGTATAAAGAAGTGTATGTATAAACAAACATCTCAGTTGAAATGTATATAAAAAAATCACAAGATTGTTCATGAAGTTTGTGCATGATTCTGTACTTTTCTTTCATTATTTCAGCTTCCTACAATAATGTTGTGATGACCCATTCTCAAGTCTCCCTGCCTGACAGCCTTGGAGATCAAGCCTCTATCTCTTGCAGGTCTAGTCAGAGCCTTTTACACAGTAATGGAAATACTTATTTGTCTTGGTACCTGCAGAAGCCAGGCCAGTCTCTACAGCCCCTGATGTACTTGGTTTCCAATCGATTTTCTGGGGTCCCAGACAGGTTCAGTAGCAGTGGTTCAGGGACAGATTTCACACTTAAAATCAGCAGAGTGGAGTCTGAGGATTTGGGAGTTTATTACTGCTCCCAAGGTTCACATTTACCTCCCAGTGATGCAGACCCTAACAAAAATGTCCTAGCTTGAGCTTTCCCAGCTGTCAAATAAGTTACTTATCTATGTGAGTGTGAAGTGTTGAGGACCTGCAGATTATGGGATGCAGCTGAGGGCATGTACATCTTGGCTACATCTCACAGGTCATTCTTATGGCTTTGTTGCCTACAACAACAATATTCCTTCTGCCTCAGGAGAATAGTGAACGGTGGCCTCACAGCAGTCAGCACTAATTGTGTTAATGCTGAATGTATACCCATTCTGTTCCTACAGGCCTTGTCTTTCTTTGATATTCAATGTTATCTGGTAAAGGAGACAGGAAACTGAGAAGTATTGCTTTGTTAAATTGTCCCCTTACTAATAATTGCTTCATTTGCCACATTTTAAGCTTTTGATTTAAATTCCATTGTATATATTTATTATATTCACTTTGTTTTCAATTTGCATGAAGTATGTCCACTGACTCTGTAACTTTCACCAAATGCTTTTATCCATAAAGTGTTCCTTTTCTGACATACTTTTCTCAGTGTGTCACAGATCTAACCGGAATCTTTTAGGTTAACCCTATGATAGGGATCACTGCTGCAGTTAGGATCCTGTTAAACAGATGGACATTATTGCCAGACATGAAGCCCACAGCTGAGCAAAATGTATGGTGGCTTTCTTATTCCACTGAGAGTTTGAAGGACATCTTCTAGAACTGTGAAATTTAGCAATCCTGCAGTAGACTTTCACTTTCATTTCATTATTATTTCTCTATGTTCTTCCACTAAAATGCATCATGTCTTTAGCAATAGGGATTTGTGACCTTCTTCTAGTGGTCATTAAAAAAAAAAAAACCTGACAATAGCCTGTGTTGTTTTGTGGTTTGGGGCCTCTATTAGAAGGATGATTCCTATGCATGACACTAGGAGCTTGTCAGTTCTAGAGGAGCATTATTCATCCTAGAATTATAACATAATGTTTCTGTCTTGTTTTTGGTATACACTCTTACTTTTGTTTACATTTCAACACCCTTTTGTTTCTTATTCCCTGCCATATCCCAATGTAAACTTTTATCCACTAGTATCCTCACTGTCTACTTTTACATCACACACACACATTCTACAGTTAGGGTCTGAATATCCAAAACAACCAAGGCAGGAATAGAGTCCATACAAAGCATTATCTTTCCATGAATTAGACAGCAAAACCTGATCTCTCAGTGACAGGAACATAGGCTCAAGAGCAGACTATGTCCCCAAATATTCTTCTTAGCAAATATGTAAACAGAATTAAAAACACACACACACACACGCATCTGTGTCAAGATTTTGCTATAATGTTTCATCATTCAGAATAATTCGTTATTTTGTGGTTAAGAATAGTCATTATGTTTTGGCAAACAAAAAAAAGAAATAAATAAGGATGAAGTTGGTCAGCCATTTTACATGGTTCCCAGCTCCCCTGGAGCCTGGGAATTTGAATTTAATTTGACCTTATGATCAAAATGAATTTTGAAAACAGCTCCTGTCATTGACAGGTCAGATTTTGCTGCCCAATTTGAGTAAATATCATGCTTCATGTGAACTTGTCTCCTGCTTTGTTTGTTTTCGCAGTATGTAAGGTAAGCCTCATTTCACTCCTAAACTACTATCTTCACAGCTCCTTAAGGTCTATTCCCAATTCCTCTCTCATCATAAGTTTTTAACTTACAACCTTTACAGACTGCGGATAAATCATTCAACTTTAACCATTAGGATCCACTTATTAGAGTAAAAATATGACATTGATCTTTGTCACTCAGTACAAATTTTCTGATAGTTCCATAAATTTTCTTGCAATTTCCTCATTTCATCTTGCAGTTTTCCTCATCTCAGTTTTCTTTGTAGCTAAAAAAAAATCCACTTAGATGTGTATCACTTTTTAATTAGCAATGTTTCATTTGATGAATATCTAGGCTGATTACATTTCCTAGTTTTTCTTAATGTACATATATATTTATGCATATATATATTTATTTGGTAGGTATATTGTTGGCTATATATGCTGTTATAAGCATAAGTACATGTCTAAAAACTACATTTTTAAAAAAAATATACATATCTCCTTCTAGAGGTGGCAAAGGAGGCATGGTCCCTTGCCTTTTGCTCTACCTCATGGTGAGGCCACACAAATCAGCACCAAGATTGAACAGGATGAATGATGTACATTATACCGCATTCAATCCTCCCTTTCCTCTCATGAAATCTTTCATGGCCCTCCTCTCATGTTGATAGCCATCTCTTCCTATTCTTCATTATTATTGTTTGTTATCATTTTGTGTGTATATGTGTTGCATATGCATACACACACCCACACACACATACGCACACACACACACACACAAACACATACATACATATATATATATATGTATATATATATATATATATATATATATATTTGTATTAAGAGCATTCTCTGCCTCATTGACAGATCTATACTATAACTTCTCTTTCATGATTCAGCATTAGAAAAGAGGGTGTAGAAAAATTATAAATGATACTACCATGAAGTCTATTATGAAATAATCTTTCCTAGAAACAGCTGCATAAACAGCACATGTATTATATATATATATATATGAATATAATATATAAATATATATATGTGGATTTATATATGTGTATAACAATTCTATTTCAATTAATATAATGTCTTTTATTTTCTAATGTCACAATTCACTCTACAATTAATGTTGAAAATAGTTTATCTTATATTCAAATAATATATTCTTTATATATTCCTCTGTGGAAGGACACTTTGATTCTTTATGTATTTTAACTCTTGACATAATTTTTTACATTAAACTTGAGATGGATATTTGAGACATTGATTTAAAGTTGAATTAGCCACAAAATAAAATTCACATTTTGGTAAAAATGTGAATTCTCTTCACTTTATTAGACAGACCTTAAAAGAGCTTTGTCTCTTATGGTCAATGCTAGAACTACCACTTAAAACTGTTGTGCCCCAGTGAACTGTAAACCTTGGCAAGTCTGGATTTCCAGCGTGGGAAATTAGACACATATTTGTAAGATGTCACACATATGTCTAGCCGGACCTCTTGATCTGGGAATCATATTTGAGTAGTGAAGAACTCTATTTGTGGTTGCAGATGATAACATACATTTGTTCTAGAATATTAATATCCTGTGATATGACTCTCTATTAAAGATTTTTCACAAAGTCCAGATATTTTCCAAATTTAAGAAATATGTTTTAGCTTGGGTTATTGCACAAAAGGAAGGTTTAATGCTTTGGAATCACTCTCACGATGATGTGTCCTCTTCTGATTCAATCTGACTAATAGCATTGATCTTCATGACAGACCAATTGATACCATGTACACGGGATAGGGTGTTTAGTTTGAACACTTCAGAGATTCTTACCCATCATCTGCTTCATTCTCAGTGGCAAGACATGCAAACGTAAAACTTGGTTTTCATCGTAATGGTGATAAAGAGGCATTTTGATGTATAGTGCTCTAAAATTCTTCCCCAGTGGGGAGACAGATAAATGTTATAAAGCTTCTATTTTATACTCTGAAAACTGCAATATCATAGATGCAAATTATTGGAATTTCTGGTTTCATATATCCAATTAATGTGTTTAAGTAATGACATTATTGTAGTGTTACAAGGACTGATGCATCATGTTCAGAAAATTAACAACTTTTGAAGAATTATTTTTACTAAGGCATTCAATATACCTGTGAGTTGAAAACAAACCTATGACACTTTGTTATTTTCACATGAATGCAGCAAAGTAAACAACTGTATTAGATTTTGCCTTCTGTTAACCCTGTATCTGGAAAAGCATCCATAAACATTATCATGTTACAAGATTTTATCAGGTGACCAGCAAGGGAGACTTACTATGTTCAGAGTAGAGACCAAGGACCCTGCTATACTTTATCAATACTTAAAACAATTTGAAATTTCCATAATTTTCACAAGTACCTCTTTCGACTACTCTCTCTGATGCTTAGAACATTATAATATTATCTGTCTTTGCTCTTTCTCAGTGGCTAGGGATGCTTTTCATGTATACATCCATGTTGTAATTTACTTTTCATATGATTTAAGCCTCCAGAAGTGACATTTTAATAATGATCCAGTTTCCAGATATCCTGTGTGTGACACCAGGGAAGAGTGTCACTATCAATCACCATTATATGAGGACAGTGCCATATATATGCACTGGTATCAACAAGAACCATCCCAGACTCCAATGCTCCTCATCAAATATGGTACTGATCTCACACATTTTAAAATAAATATGTAAATTTTATTTTCTAAGGGACATTGTGACAAGAAATTCACTATATTCCTTTAGAGATTTACTTTTACTTCCTTTTTAATGTTTCTTTGGTCTTTATGTTATTCTTGGTGGTTCTATCATAATTGCTGGGGGCTGTCCTCCTTAGTTGTTTCCAGCATGTGTATAAGGAACAGGCAAGGGGAAAGATGTGATAAACACCATGACAGGAATGCTTTGCAATACTAATCGACTAACAGTCAGAAAATATCTTTATTTATACAGATTCAAAAATACTCATGGTTTTAGGAAATACAGATCATAACATTTTGTCATGGGCATACTTTAATAGTATGCTCAGGGTTCCAGGTTAAACATGGTTAAAAAAAACCCAAAACAAAAAACTTTTATTATCATCATCCATATCCACAATTTTTGTTATTATCTTTAATCTTTTCTACAGTCCAGTTGTTATCACCCTTCTATTCCACCCTTCAACGGCTCCTTATCCAATTCTTCATCTTACAATAGCTTGGCAATTTTATGAGGTCCCATTTGTCAATTATTTTTTTTTAATTAGGTATTTTCCTTATTTACATGTACATTTTCCCTTTCCCAGGTTCCCCTCCAAAACTAACAAACAAACAAACAAACAAAAACAAGAACAAACCCCTTTTGCCTCCCCCCTCCCAATGCCTGTCACCCCACCCTCTCCCACTTATTGGCCGTGGCATTCCCCTGCACTGGGGCACAAAACCTTCACAAGGCCGAGGTCCACTCCTCCTATTGATGATCAAATTTGCAATCCTCTACTATACACATGCTGCCAGTACATTCAATCCCACCCTGTATAGTCCTTGATTGGTGGTTGGGTCCCTGGGAGCTCTGAGGGTACTAGTTAGTAATTGTTGTTCGTCCTAAGCGGCTGCAAACCCTTCAGCTCCATAGAACCTTTCTCTAACTCCTTCATTGGGGACCGTGTACTCAGTTCAATGAATGGCTGTGAGCCGCTACATCTGTATTAGTCATGTATTGTCAGAGCCTCTTAGGAGATAGCTATATGCTTGTCCTTCCTTCCGTCTCTGCTCCAAAGTTAATCTCTGCCACTCCTTCTGTGGGTGTTTGATTCCCCTTTTTACGAAGGAATGAAATGTCGACCTTTTAGTCTTCCTTCTTCTTAAGTTTCTTGTAGTTTGTGGGTCATTCTTCCTGTATTCCAAACTTCTGGGATAATAACCACTTATCAAAGGATGCATACCATGTGTGATCTATTGTGATTGGGTTACCTCACTTAGGATGATACTCTCCAGATCCATCCATTTCCCTAAGAATTTCATAAATTCATTGTTCTTAATAGCTGAGTAGTACTCCAGTGTGTAGGTGTACCACAGTTTCTGTATCCATCTTCTGGGTATATGCCAAGGAGTGGTATAGCTGGGTCCTCTGATAGTACTATGTCCAATTTCCTGAGGAATCGCCAAATTGATTTCCAGAGTGGTTGTACCAGCTTGCAATCCCACCAACAATGAAGAAGTATTCCTCTTTCTCCACAACATGACCAGTATCTGCTATCACCTGAGTTTTTATACTAGCCATTCTGACTGGTGTGAGGTGGAATCTCAGGTTTATTTTGTTTTGCATTTCCATGATGACTGAGGATGTTGAACATGTCTTTATGTGCTGCTCAGCCATTTGTTATTCCTCACTTGAGAATTCTTTGTTTAACTCTGTACCCTATTTTTAATAGGGTTATTTGGTTCTCTGGAGTCTAACTTCTTGAGTTCTTTTTATATATTGAATATTAACCCTCTATCAGATATAGGATTGGTAAAGATCTTTTCCCAAATTGTTGGTTGCTGTTTTGTCCTATTGACAGTGGCTTTTGCCTTAAAATAGCTTGGCAATTTTATGAGGTCCCATTCGTCAATTCTTGATCTTAGAGCAGAAACTATTGATGTTCTGTTTAGGAATTTTCCTCCTGAGCCTATGTGCTCAAGATTCTTTCCCACTTTCTTTTCTATTAGTTTGAGTGCATCTGGTTTTATGTGGAGATCCTTGATCCACTTGGATTTCAGATTTGTACAAGAAGAAAAGAATGGATTGATTTGCATTCTTCTACCTGCTAACTGCCAGTTGATCCAGCACCATTTGTTGAAAATGCTGTCTCTTTTCTACTGGATGGTTTTAGCTCCTTTGTCAAAGACCAAGTGTCCCTAGGTTTGTGGGTTCATTTCTGAGTCTTCAATTCTTTTCCATTGATCTACCTGCCTGTTACTGTACCAATAGCATGCAATTCTTATCACAATTGCTCTGTAATACAGCTTAAGTTCAGGGATGGTGATTCTACCAGAGGTTCCTTTATTGTTGAGAATAGTTTTGGCTATCCTTGGTTTTTGTTGTTCCAGATAAATTTACAAATTGCTCTTTCTAAGTCTGTGAACAATTGAGTGGGAATTTTGATGGGATCTGTAGATTGTTTTTGGCAAGATGGCTATTTTCTCTATATTAACTCTGCAAATCCATGAGCATGGGAAATCTTTCCATCTTCTGAGATCTTTTTGATTTCCTTCTTCAGAGACTTGAAATTCTTGTCAAAAAGATCTTTTATTTGCATATTTAAAAGCACAGCAAGATATTTTATATTATTTGTGACTATTGTGAAGGGTGCTGCCTTCCTAATTTCTTTTTCAGCCTGTTTATCCTTTGTGTAGAGGAAGGCCACTGATTTGCTCGATTTAATTTTATATTCAGCTACTTTACTAAAGTTGTTCATCAGGTTTAGGAGATCTCTGATGGAATTTTTGGGGTCCCTTAAGTTTACTGTCATATCATCAGCAAATAGTGTCTTTGTCACTGAGATGGGTTTACTGTATGGAACAAAATGTTGTGTCCTGTTTACATACCCAGTCTGATAGTCTATGTCTTTTTATTGGGAAATTGAGCCCATTGATATTAATAAATATTAAGGAAAAGTAATTGTTGGTTCCTGTTACTTTTGTTGTTAGAGTTGGAATTCTGTTCATCTGGCTATCTTCTTTTAGTTTTTTTAGAAGATTACTTCCTTGCTTTTTCTAGGATGTAGTTTATCTCTTTGTGGTGGAGTTTTCCATTTATTATCCTTTTAAGGGCTGGATTTGTATTGAGATACTGTTTAAATTTCATTTTGTCATGGAATACTTTGGTTTCTCCGTCTATGGTAATTGAGAGTTTTGCTGGGTATAGTAGTCTGGGCTGGCAACTGTGTTCTCTTTGGCTCTGTATGGCATCATCTCAGGATCTTCTGGCTTTCATAGTCTCTGGCGAGAAGTCTGTTGTAATTCTGATAGGCCTACCTTTATATGTTACTTGGCCTTTTTCCCTCACTGCTTTTAATATTCTTTCTTTGTTTTGTCTATTTGGTGTTTTGACTATTATATGGCAGGAGAAATTTCATTTCTGGTCCTGTCAATTTGGAGTTCTATAGGCTTCTTGTATGTTCTTGAGCATCTCTATTTTTGGTTAGGGAAGTTTTCTATAACTTTTTTAAGATACTTACTGGCCCTTTAAGTTGGAAATCTTCACTCTCTTCTATGCCTATTATCCTTAGATTTGATTTTTCTCAATGTGTCCTGGATTTCCTCGATGTTTTGGGTTAGGAACTTTTTGCACTTTGCATTTTCTTTGACTGTTGTGTCGATGTTTTCTGTGGTATCTTCTGCACCTGAGATTCTCTCTTCTATCTCTTGTACTCTGTTGGTGATACTTGCATCTATGGTTCCTGACTTCTTTCCTAGGATTTCTATCTTTTGAATCGTCTCTCTCTGTGACTTTTTTTTTTAACTGTTTCTACTTCCATTTTTAGATCCTGCATGGTTTTATTCTATTTCTTCATCTGTTTGATTGTGTTTTCCTGTAATTCTTTAAGGGATTTTTATGTTTCCTCTTTAAGTGCTTATATCTCTTTGCCTATATTCTCCTGTATTTCTTTAAGGGAGTTATTAATGTCCTTCTTAAATTCTTCTATCACCATCATGAGATGTGATTTTAGATCCAAATCTTGCTTGTCTGGTGTTTTGGGGTACCCAAGACTTGCTGTGGTGGGAATACTAGGTTCTGTTATTGCCAAGTAGTCTTGGTTTCTGTTGGTACAATTCTTGCATTTGCCTTTGATCATCTGTTGATCTCTGGTGTTAGATGTTCTTTCTTTCTCTGGCTGGAGCTTTTTCCTCCTGTCAGTCTGTAAGCATATGTCAGCACTTCTGGGAGATTAGCTCTACTCTGGTAAGAGGCCTGTGCAGAGGCCTGTGGATCAGCCATCTCTCCTGAGTCCTGTGGTCAGACACACACTGGAGATAAGCTCTCCACTTTTCTATAATAATATTAAAATACTTTGTGCAAATACAACTATTATTAATTCCATTGACAATCTATTTGCCTACAACGTTAAACATGACATTTTCTCCCAGAAACTTGTATTCTAATTCAGTGATTTGCAGTAGAGTATGGAAGTTTGGAAATACCAGCTGAAAGTTGAAGTGATAATGGAGATGTCTACAAATAAATGATACAAAGAGATCACACTTTTACCCAATTGTAGATTATGTATGCCTTGTCTTTAAAAAACAGATTTAAATATTTTTATTAGTATTTTCTTATTTATATTGTAAATGCTATTCCATTTTCCTGTTTCCCCTCTGAAAACCCATATACCATACCCTCTACCCTGCTAACCAACCCAACAGCTCCTGGCTTACTTGTCCTGATATTTCCCTACACTGGGGCATTGAGCCTTCACAGGACCAAAGGCCTCTTCTTTCTTTGTTGTCTCACTAGGCTATTCTCTGCTAAATGTACTGCTGGAGCCATGGATCCCTCCATGAGTATTCTTTGGTTGGTGGTTTAGTCCCTGGGAGCTCTAGAGATACTGGTTGGTTCATATTGTTGTTCTTCCTATGGGGCTACAAACCACTACAGCTCCTTGGATCATTTCTCTAGCTCCTCATTTGGGGATCCTGTGTTCAGTCCATTGGTTCACTGTGAGCCTCAACTTCTGTATTTGTCATACATTGGCAGAAGACACTTTCAATAGGACAAAATGACAAACAATGGATTGGGAAAAGATATTTACTAAGGCTATATCTGATAGAGGGCTTATATCCAATATATACAAAGAACTCATAAAGTTATACTCCAGAGAAACAATTAACCCTATTTAAAAAAATAAGGAACAGAGCTTAACAGGATTCTCAACTGAGGAAACTCAAATGGCAAAGAAGCATAAAGAAAATATACAACATCCTTGGTTATAAGGGGAATATAAATCAAAACTACCCTGAGATTCCACCTCACATTAGTCAGAATGGCTAAGTTCAATAACTCAGGTGACAGCAGATGCTAGCAAGGATATGGAGAAAGGGGAATACTCCTCCATTGCTGGTTGGGTTGCAGACTGGTCCAACCACTCTGGAAATCATTCTGGGGGGTTTCTCAAAAAATTGGATATAGTATTACATGAAGACCCAGCTATTCTACTCCTGAGGATAAACCCAGAAGATGCTCTAAAATGTAATAAGGGCACATGTTCCACAACATTCATAGCA
The DNA here is from genome assembly GCA_019843815.1 of Montemys delectorum. NCBI lineage: Eukaryota > Metazoa > Chordata > Mammalia > Rodentia > Muridae > Montemys > Montemys delectorum. The sequence goes on along the minus strand of JADRCD010217692.1, from coordinate 5,038 downwards.
GCCATATTTATAATAGCCAGAAACTGGAAAGAACTAAGATGTCCCTCAACAGAATAATGGATACTGAAAATATGGTACATTTACACAATGGAATCCTACTCAGCTATTAAAAACAATGACTTTGTGAAATTTGCAAGCAAATGCATGGATCTAGAAAATATCATCCTTAGTGAGGTAACTCAGTCAAAAAAGACTGAGTATGTACATAGTATATACTGACTGATAAGTGGATATTAGGCAAAGTATGTGGAATACCCACGATTCAACTCATGGACCACATGTAGTTTAATAGGAAGAAAGACCAAAGCATGGATGCTTCAGTCCTATTTAGAAGGGGTAACAAAATAATCTAGGGCAGTAGACAATTGGAGGGACTTGGAAGGAAGAGAACTGGGGAATGGAAAAGAGGGGAAGAATCAGGTATGGGAGGAGATGTAGGAGATACACACAGAGGGCCAGGAAATTAAACAGAGGTCTGTAGCAATGGGTCATGTGCAACTGGGGGTAGCAAAGAGAAAGTCCCAAATGCTAGGAGAGCAAGAGCCTTCCAGGACCCCACAGGGACGAAAGTAGCTGAAATATCCCACAAGGGGGAGGTAGAACATGTGGAGACCATATCCAGAATTAGGCATGGACCCTTGGTTGAGGGATGGGGCTACCCATGCATATCCAAATGTTAGCCTAGAATTGCTGTTCCAGTCTAAATGAAGTACAGGGACAAAGATTGGAGCAGAGACTGAAGGAAAGGCCATCCATTGATTGTCCCACCTGGGGATCCATCCCACATGCAGACACCAAACCCAGACACTACTGCACTCACCAAGAAGTGCTTGATGACAGGAGCCTGATACAGGTGTCTCCTGAGAGGTTTTGCCAGATTCTGAACAAAAAAGATATACCCAGCCATCAGACTGAACACAGGGACCCCAATGGTAGAGTTAGTGGAAGGACTGGAGGAGCTGAAGGAGACTTATCTGGCATCAATGGGAAGAGAGTCCCTTGGTCCTGAGAAGGCTTGATGCCCCTGTGTAGAGGAATGTTAGGGTGGTGAAATGGGAGTGGCTGGGTGGGCTGAGGAGCACACTCATAGAAGCATCGTAAGGGGAGATGGAATAGGGGGTTTGCAGAGGGGAAACGGGGAAAGGGGATAACATTTGAAATGTAAATAAATGAAATATCCAATTATAAAAACATACAGAAGATCAGTTATAGTAGTCTGGTTCTTTTCTCTACTGTTTAATGTTTAAATGGTGCTCAGTTGATATTGCTTTTGGAGTATGTGGATTCTGAAGGAAGATGATTGAGTTAGACTGTATGTCCTGAGAGTTTATTGTGTCCTTACTCTCTGGTTCACTCACTCTCTTGCCTCCTGATTGTCACTGGGTCTGGAGCTTTGTGCAACTACAGAGTCATTGCCATTTGATACTCTTGTTGGAGAAATGGAGAATGCAACCATTTTGGAGTCAAGATGGTCTCCTCCAAGATCTCACTGTAATGTCTTTGAGGCTAGGTAGTATATGACATCTTTGAAATCACTGTAGGTAGTTTCTGAAGGAAATGGACAGATTTCTGATAAGGAAGTAAAAGATACAATAGATCTTCTAGGAAGAAAGAGATTTCAAGAACATCGAATTTGATTGAGAGTGTAATCAGAATCTGAAGGCAACCAAAGACAGAAAACACATAGCTAGAGAAGGCAAAAAGCATAGATTATGACTGTACAAGTTTGTGTGATTTTATGTAAACTCGATAGTGTTCTGCACAATAGATACGGTGACGTGATTTAATCTTTACACTCTTTGGTTATGGTCTTGCTTTCATTCACTTGTTGATTGGGATTTTTTAATATATATATTCTTTTAGAAATGGGAATCTTAACCAAGTTCCGTTGTCAGTTGGAATCTTATTTTCATCCTTTTTGCTTTCTTTCCTTTTTGAGACATGATCTCTATATGTAGCACAGACTAGATTCATACAGAATATTTTCCTCAATAACTGTCATGAATTCCCATTATCAAAATTTACTTCAACAACTAGCTTCTCTTTGTGTAGATTTTACATGATCTTATTGGTAAAATAATTACTTATGTTTTCCATGGGGAGTTTGACTTTACTTTTAAAAATTCAGCTGTTGTAAGGACTAACAGAGTCATAAATTGACCAATGAATTTTTCATTATAAGATGAGGATGAGCAATTGAGAGCTAGAGAAGTAGTGTTATAGTATCATCTATAGTGTTTTCCCAAGTGCCTACATTGAAAACGCAATCCTTAGTACTTTTACATATCATTAGAAAAACATTAGGAAGTAGAAAAAATAAAGAGATTGCACCTAGTTAGGAATAGAAGTAACTGCAGAGTGTCTCTGGCGGGAAGATTTTTTTTCTGTATTGTTTGTTGCATTTTGTCCTTAGGACTTGGCCTATAGTACTATAGGTCACTCTATATTTCTTTTAGTCTTTGAACAAAGCTTCTCTACTTCATGTACCCTCTAGCACTGTACTTTATTTCAATCCAGGTCCAGAAACAATACATTGGATTCATGATGTCTGTGATTCTGTGATACAGGAGAAAAATATCTTAATTTTTCAGGTTAATTTTGCACTATCTCCCACAATTCTCTCTTCCACTGTAATAAAGTCTGTGTAGCTCAACTCCCTCTCTCCCTACTAGAAAAACCCATGTGATTATATTGATATCACCCATATATTTCAGAATGTCCATACCATCTCAAACTCATAACTGAACTATACCTAACAAATCCTTTTCACATGTCAAAAGTTCTAGAGCATAGATTTAGATAGTTATTTTAAAAGTTCAATGAGACCATTATTCCTGATCTATTAGCTCCTTAAAATGCTTTCTTTTTGAAGTCTAAAAAAACCCAAAGGAACTATTAATTTACCAACAGAGTAGGGACACACACAAATCTCAAGGTGTACTGGTATTTACTCAACATGTATGAGTGAAAGTTTCCTTAGAAGTTTTTGAATGCTTTTAGAAGGCTGCCATGCTTAATACTGTACCATAAACACATACTTTCATAGGAAGTTATAATTAAAAAACAAAATAATTTATTACTTAATGCAGTCTAAGCCCCATTGATAAAGAAAAGTTGAACGATTCTGGAATTCCCTTCATATTTGCAAATATCATAATGAAGATGCAGTAACAATTCAGATTCTAGATGCCCTGTAAACTAATGATTCACTTGTTGTTTTAAATAGAGAGGAACTGCTATTCTCATAGTAACATCCAATAAAAGTGTCTTGAGTGAATCTTATATGCTCGGGCTATCATGTGAGAACTCAGAAATGTCTTTCAAGCCTCTTAAATCAAAGAGACACAGGCAGAAGTGTTAAATATCAGCAGAAAAGAGTGTAAGGAAGGGGCAGTGTTACTATCAATCCATCTCAAAGCTGCTGCATGGTACTCCTGATGGCAATGGTTCTCTGAACATTGAAGAAGCTGCCTTATGACTAGGTGTTTGTTCTCACCCATCACTCTAGTCCAGGCCCCTAGTTAAGCAGCATGTTCAGACCCATGCTTCAACATTGTGGGTCATTACATAGTTTCTCAAAGACTCCAAGGATTCCCTGGATTCAGGACAAAGTATTGAAGACTGAATTGATTGTACTTCTAATGATGAATAAGATTGGATGGTCATATTAAAGACATAGATGTATGATCTGTGGTATTCAATATTTGTGTTAAAGGATTCACAAATATTTATGCACCATAGCTTATTTAGAGACTGGGACCTACATGTAGACAGTGAGGCTGTGGCCTGAATCAGAATAATTCTTCCCATATCTACCCCCCCAAAAAACTGTGAAAATAGCAGTGTTTTCTGTTATAATCCTTAAGTCTATCATAACTAGTCAAATCTTTATGCTGAGGAACTATGGGAAATAGTATTAAATGGTAGAAAAAAGCAAAGCATAATATGCAGGACCCCAAACTGAGCAAACGTTGCTGGTAAGTAAGAAAGAACCTATGTCTTCACATGGGTTCTTGAGATCAAAGTGTCATATGTGCACCTACTGAGTATTTCTTCTCTTTGAACTATAGTTAGCAAAGTTGAAGCTATTAATTTTTATGTTTTATTTCAGAGCTTCTCAGGAAACAGGTATAGCAGGCTCCTGTCAGCTAGCACTTCTGGCATCCACAATAGTGTCTGGGTTTGGTGATTGTATGTTGGAAGGATCTCCAGGTGGGGCAGTCTCTGGTTGCTCATTCCTTCTGTCTCTGCTCCACCCTTTGTCCCTGTAACTCCTTCCATGAGTATTTTGTTCCCCCTTCTAAGAAGAACCAAACACTTTGGTCTTCCTTCTTCTTGAGTTTCAAGTGGTCTGGGAATGTATTTTGTGTATTCTGAGCTTCCAGGCTAATATCCACTTATCACTGAGTGCATACCATGTGTGTTCTTTTGTGATTTGGTTAAGGCTCTATGCCCCAGTGTATGGCAATGCCAAGGGCCAGGAAGCAAGAGAGGATGGGTTGGTGAGCAGGTTTTTTTTTTCTCAGATGGGAAACCAGGAAAGGGAATAATATTTGAAATGGAAATAAAGAAAATATCTAATTAAAAAAGTCAACATAAAAAAATCAACTGTCAAGACAGTAGAGCCAGTTTATTCTTTGAATCTTAGACAGAAACACATTTTCTGCAGAAAATTTGATCAAGAGCAGAACATTGGGTTGAAAGGCTGGTTCAGGGTCAGTTTCTTAGTATGAGACAACTTTGAAACTGTGCCCACTTGATCTAGAGACTCTGTTGGTTTGCATGTAGCCAGAGAATATCCTGTTGTCCTGAAGACTAGCTAATAGGCTAGTCACATCTTGTGAAGGAGTCAGTTCCAATCAGGACACAGCACAGACATGAGAACTCCTGCTCATCTGTTGGGGCTGCTGCTGTCTGGATCCCAGGTATGGAGGACAGCAGTGCTTATCGAAGTTTGGTCAGTCCTGCCTGGTTTGTCAGGAAACTTCTTTGAGTTGATCTTTGAATGCAGCATTATGTAGTTTTTGTGCTTTTTTCC